>AYEL01066570.1:0-158886 GCA_000484575.1 Olivierus martensii | reverse complement strand
CGGTCCCCGAAAAGTTTCAAAATCGGGGTTTCACTGTAATATAAATTAATATGAAAAAACAGCAAATAAAGTTTTACAACTGCCATGTGCATTCTGATTTTAATTTTAAAAATATTTATGTCACAATATATATTTATATACTGTATATATTTGCCCCTAAAACCAAAAGAAATGAAAGAAATTCATTGTTAATAACTAATTATCAAATTGCCCCCTTGTGGGCGTGCGCCCCACATTGGGAAACACTGGTCTAGATTATGTTTCCTTTTCCTCCCATTTTGATAAGTGCAAGTGCTCCTCTACTTGCAATGGAATTATGTTTGGTAACACCATCATAGAAATTGCCAATAATGTTAGTAATTTTAATAACAATAGTAGACAGTGGAAGACCTGATACTCCAAAATGGTAAAATTGGCTGGAATTATATCCTGCCTCCAAAATTGTAAAATCAATTAGAATTGAATTTCAGATTCGCCTAAATGATAAGCAAATGCTTATCACTTAGGTAGATCTTCACTTTGGGATAATCTAACAAATTTTTAAATATTGTTTATTTTATAAAAACTTTAGCCTATATTCAAGATTTACAATAAGTTTTAACATGCTATTTTCAATCATTATTACTTTTCTTTTTATAAACAAGGAGTAAAAACAAACCTGAGTTTAACATTGGCCCCAGTATAAGATTCATAAGGTTTTTCAACATTCATAAATTCAAATGAATAACTGGTATTTTGTGTTAATTCTCCAGCCCTTGCCAAATCTTTAACAAGAGAAATAAACTCATGATGATTGCCTCTATCATAATAAAGCTCTGTAATACGGGCCGGTCCCTGAAAAGTTTCAAAATCGGGGTTTCATTGTAATACAGTTTCTACCATCAGATGATATTTTATGCATCCTATTTTTGTTGGATTATACTTTTTAAATGTTTATTTCATTTAATATTAATTTAAAATAATTTTATTGAATTATTTTCTTTGAATTTTTTTTATCATCTGAATTACAAATATATTGTAGATATAAATATTTTCAAGTTTTTAGTATATGAAACAATGTTATATGAAGTATCTTTTCTTTTAAATATTTATGAACATTGTAAATAATCTCTCTTCCTTGACAAAGAATTAATTTTTCTGTTCCAAACTCAAATATAGTGCTCTCCATTGTAAACAGAAATAATCCAAACCAAGAAAACAAAACTTACTGTAGCCCTTCCTTCATTGACAATGCTATTCAAAAAATACTCTCTTTTCATTGGTTGAAAATAAAGGGAAAACTAAGTATACAAATTATAAGTAATATTTATATTTACCAATCTATAGAGAATTGCTATTTTTCTTATCCTGCTCAGGAATCCATTTGATTTGTTCCTTATACCAATTCAATTGAGCTTTTTTACTTTTTTGAAGGATGAAAGGCTTCTTCTTAGGACAATATTCTGCAAGTCATTTTGGAAGAGGCATCTTTTGACTATTTCTGAATTTGTTTTTATTTCTGTATATTGTTCATTTTCTTTTCAGCTCAAGGAAGAGCATACAAGAGTAGTAGCAAGTGCTGAAATAGTCAGAAGATGCCTCTTCAAAAATAGCAATGTTTAAAATTCTTGTAGAATTTTTAAATTTTACTGAAATTTAAAAATAAAATAGCATATTTATATGTATGAAAATTTCTAATTCAAATGTTTGTAACTAGAGGAACATCTGCATATAATTTTATAATAAAATTTTATTGTGCTCTCTCAACTTCTAAGATGCTTTCATATGCATTGTTAGCTATGAGATTAGTAGAGATTGAAAGTTATTTTTTTTATTATAATTGTATTAATTGGAACACATTCTCATATTTCAGTGCATCATCATTGAATTGGTAGGAATCATGAATGTTGAGATTCTTCCATTTAACAAAATAGTGATAATTTAAATGAATGACAGTTATTTCAAAACAAGTTAAAATTGAATGCTAGTAATTCTTATTGATTTAGAATACAGTAGAACCTCAATATCTCGAATCTCGTGGGAAGAAAAAAAATTTGATATAAAGAGTTTTCAAGATGTCAGTGTTCAGTTTTAAGTAAAAATTTTTATGTCAATAATACATACTGTAGTTCTTAATATTGTACAAGATACTTTTTTCCTGTGAAAATTAGCATCTAAATACTCCTTGTGTCTTATAAACCAAAGATTGAAAATATCATTGAATAAACACGATCATATTTACAAAAACTTATCATCAATTAGAAGTGAAACTTAGAAAATGAAACTACCGTATGGCATGTTCAGTATTCCGAGCATGCAAAAAAAAAAGTTCTTGTTCCGGTTATTGGTAACACATTTACGGTTCTTTTGTTAAATTTAAATCCTTTGTTTAGACCAGTGGTTCTCAATCTTTTTATCCCCCGCGCCGCATACATTTGTTTGCTACATTAAGCGGGCCGCAACATGCTATATAAGCAATCAGCAACCGGTTGGTGTCACGTGAAAAAGTCTGATTTCTAAAAAATTGTCTACAAAAAAAAACTAACTTCTCAGTTCGTGGATGCCATAGGCCTGTGTTTTCCAAACTGACTTATGACCTGTAAAATTTTATGAGTGCATCAAGAAGGTCCTAGCAAATTAGGAAAATCCTTTTTTTCCAGGATTTAAAAAAATTTTTAATATCAGAATTTTTATTTTTGATTGTGGGAGAAGAATTCTGCACTTTCATTAAATTCATGATTGTGCGTTCCGGGCCACATGTAAAAGCTTGCCGGGCCACAGGTTGAGAATAGCTGGTTTAGACTCTGAAAGTGAGGGAAAATTCGTAAGTATTTTTAATTTCTCTAGCTCAAAAATTATAAATTATTCAAGATAGCGAGGGTTTTGAAGAAAATACTTTGAGATAACTATTGAAATTACATTGATTTAATGCCAGAAGTGCATGGAAAAAATTTTTCCCACATATCAAGAGTTTTGAGATAACAAGGTAACACTGTATATGAATATTCTAATTTTTAGTTAGTTAAAACTGTTAGACATTTTAGAAATAAATTCGTTTGCTTTCTTTTGCCAGTTATTTATCTAATATTTTAAACTTTAAAAAGAAAGTCACTGCACAATATCATAATGTAGAATGAATTAGATAATTGATATTAGATAATAAAAATTACAAATGTGATTTTGTAATTTTTCTAATCCATTCTATCCTGTAATTTTTTGTGATGCATTAAATTGTTTTAATAGTAGCAAAAAATATTTCTAAAGATAAAAACAGATTTTAAAATTACAATAAATACTTTATATAAAGGTCAGTAATATAAATACTGTATATTGTTAGATATGGCTGTATGAATAAAGTATATGATCAGAAAACTAGAAAATCCAGGAAATAGTAATGGCCAATATCTCAAGCTTTGGAAAAGAGATCTACTACTGTAGGTATATTCTATTTTGTTGCCAAATTCTGTATTGCATTCATTTTCTCACTTATTTTTGATTGTTTTGCACATTGTCAGCTTTGGTTATTCTCTATGTATGATTCTTATTACAATATCTTGTTCCAATTTGAACTTCATTACTCTCATCTCTAAATTTATTTTTATAATCTTTAATTTCTCATCTTCAGTCAGTTTAACTCTGAAATATGTTTTAATTATATATTGGTATTTCAGAAATAGTGAAGATTAGCCAGTTCACAAAATTATTTAAAAGAAATGCAGGATAATATATAGCAGGGGTGGCCAACTTGTTTGTCATTAAGATTGACGTTATATGTTAACAATGAATTCACAATCTACACTTGTTTGTAATTAAGATTGACTTTAATATGTTAACAATGAGTTTGCGATCTATTTCGAAATTCTTCGTTTGATGGTGAGAGTAGAGATAGGAGCCAAAACCACATATTCCAAAACGAGATATCCGGCAGCGACAATGGGATGGTGAGAGTAGAGATAGGAGCCAAAACCACATATTCCAAAACGAGATATCCGGCAGTGACAATGGTTTTTTTTATTTTACTCATAAATCTCAAACACAATACTTCACTTCAACCCTCACAACTGTCAATTCATAGGTGTCATATTGGCATCGTCGGCGAATTTAAAATTTTGTCTAAATGCTCTGCTGCTACCGGCTATTCTGTTTTGGGCCATACTTAGCAATAAAGCAAAAGTTTGGCTTTAGTTGTCTAGAGAAGGCACTATACAGTAAGAGAGTCATCCAATAACTTACGAAGATCGACTACAAATCATCTCGTGATCGACCTGTTGGCCACCCGATATATAGTATAATAATTTTTGTTTTCTATAGAAAAGTACAAATGCTTCTCTAGTTACAAACATGACACAAATTTTTATGTTTTGGACCAATTAAAAGTTTCTTATTTTAACATTTGAATACAAATATCTGAATAAAAAGCAAGGATTTTGGGCAGAAACTCTAA
The DNA here is from genome assembly GCA_000484575.1 of Olivierus martensii. Lineage (NCBI taxonomy): Eukaryota > Metazoa > Arthropoda > Arachnida > Scorpiones > Buthidae > Olivierus > Olivierus martensii. Next base: position 154,463 of record AYEL01066570.1, on the reverse strand, counting down.
TATGTTACTGTAATATTTCAAGATGAAATTAACTAGGAAGTTTTACATTACATTTGATGCTAGTGAAATACTCTATCATAATATTTAAAATTATTAAACAATTTTTGAATTTCTTTTTAATTTGAAAATATTTATTCATATATAGAAAAATTTATATGTAATTGTAGGAATACCTGTATAATAATCAAGTTCAATTTAAAATCATATATAATGATTCTTTACATGTTCCCACAATTCCTAAATGAAATGATTGAGTTAAGCAAATCTCATATATATTGTCACATTAAAATAGTCACATTTATACATATATTTGATGTAAATTATCCAAATAATAGTAAATAAATCCAAAAGCTTAACACAGATTAATAGTAACAAGTCTGTTTCAATCAGTTCCTGAATGTAAAAACGTTTTTGAACAATATAGATCAAATATTACAGAATAAAGAACATTTGAACAAAATATTATTAGCTTTTTAAATAATTTTAAAATATATAGTTTTTGTACTGATTTTATGATTATAGGCTGGTTTATAGTCCAACTGCAGCGTGCCGTTTCAAGGTCGCTAGTAGTCGTTGGACATTTGACGTTAATGTCGTGGTTTATAATCAAAATTCTATCAACGTCAAACTTAACATAGCGTGGCGCCAGTGTCAAACGTCAAGATTAAAACTTTCTCTACTTGGAAGTTCTCTCGCTAGACCAGAATGCCTTGCGCAGTCCAAGATAGAGGATCGGCCATTATTCTTGTACGAGAATATGATAAGCACCTGATTCTTTTCTTTCTATCAAATATTGAACGAACATATATTATTTTTTTTCTTCAATCTTATTAATAATATAAGCAATATATTTTGTTTCAAAACAGTATCTATCTTTGTAAAGAATTATGGAGCATGTGTAAAACTGTGAATGATGGGAACGTTGTTTGTTATTTCTAGTGTTGTAAAGTTGTATGGTTATAGTCTGGCGCCAAACACTGAAATTAAATGAAACTGCATGAACACAGCTACCGTAACGTGTTTCTGGAGTCTGACTATAAACCAGCCTTATCTTAAACATAACAAAGATCATACAACTTTTAATCTTCACAGAGAACATTGTATTATTTCGTATAAAATCATATTTATATTAAAAAATGACTAAGGAGAAAGACAGTATTAAAATGACAAAGGATGCTTCTCTAAATATGCAATTTACGCAAACACATTTTTGGTAACTATAGTCTATAATGATTCATCCTACCATTAATAATAATCAAATAAACCAAAAGTGCAAAAGTAGGAAGATGATACAAATTTATTTTGAGAATAGCCAAAAACATTCTCAAAATAAATTTGTGTTATTTTCCTACTTTTGTGCTTTTGGTTTATTTAAACTACAGTCTATTCTGTTCAAAGAGCTCTACAGAATAATACTTGTTACTAAAAATGCGATTGTGCAAAATGCATATTTAGAGAAAGTTTCCTTCTTGATAATGATTCTAAGAATATTTTAAAGTTATTTGAAAACTTTATAATTTTAATTTTGTTTGATTGTTCTTGTGTTCTGCAACATTTATACTATATTATTTAGAAATACTGATGATTATTGAATTTTAATGGGAAATGTTTTTGTATCTAGAAACTAATATTTTTGTTAATAATCAGTTATCCAAAGGAAAGAGAGGCTTAAAAGATCATCATGTTGTTTTGCTGTGTTCCAATTAAGTTTTAAACTAATCAACAAATTTTTATAAAACTTAGTAGTAATGTTCTACCATATAAGATAATTTTGCTGTATCATTTAATCTTCTAGCTTCAACTGTTTAAAAATGGCAGATATTTAAACTATTGAGATACTCTTTTTAATATATTCTGAACTATTACTCTTTTTTTTATTCCTTTAAAAATGGCAGATATTTAAACTATTGAGATACTCTTTTTAATATATTCTGAACTATTCATTGGATTTTTATGAAATAGCAGAATGGCCATATCATTGTAATGATTTTTTTTATTCTATAAATACTTTAATAATATTTTATTATAATTAGATGGACTTTGTATCAAGTGGATATATTACTGATTTATTTTTTTTATTAAAAAAAATTTAAAAGAAAACAAAAAATTTGTTTCTTTACGTTATAGAATTTACCATTTTATTATAATTAGATGGACTTTGTATCAAGTGGATATATTACTGATTTATTTTTTTAATAAAAAAAAATTTAAAAGGAAACAAAAAAATTTGTTTCTTTAAGTTATAGAATTTATCTAACAGATTATTATGTATACTGTATTTGTTAATTATTTTTAGAATGTTGGATGATTTAGGGTATGAAATGGATAACACTGAATCTAGACTGGATAGCACTATGAAAAAATTGGCAAAAACATTACACCTCTCGAGTGGTAAGCAAGACTAATTTTCTATATGGAATTTGCATTTTAATATTTTATCTAATATTTTATTCTTCTAGATAGGAGGCAGTGGACTGCCATATTGATACTATGTATCATCATGGTTATAGTCATAGCTTTGTTTTTCATTTTGTGACACAAACAGAATCATCAAATTCTACAGGCAGCATTTAGTTTGGAAAACGAAGAAAATTAAGTTTCTGATTTTTCTTGTAATGTGTGATTTAACTCATATCAACTATCAAAGTCTCCATATCTTCCAATTTTTTTTTCTTTTCTTTTTTATCTTAAAATATACATTTTTTCCTTTGAAAAGCATGGTACTACCACCTAATTTTTTAAACAGAAATATCTTTATCTTATAATTTTATTAACATCTTGAAATGTGTACATAACTTGTTAATACTGATAAAAATCAATTAAAATTGTGTTATAAATTTTTTTAGACTGAAGTTGTCATTTTAATATAAATTACTTAGAACAAAGGATTAATTTAATTCAAATGTTAATATATCTTTCTTACAGAAGAAATTAACAGCTAATTATGCTGATTGAATTTAATTCTCTGTAAATGTATGTTTCATTATTTAAATTTTTACTAATTTGCCTATATGGATCTTCTTATATTTAATTATAACTAGCCAATAAGCAGGAATTATTATACTCACTAAATTGCTTCAATAGAATTCAAAGTAGCTTTTTTTAAGTTTCAAAAATTAATTAACAAACTTATTATATTAGTTTGTTAATTAATTTTAGATAATCATATTTTTTTTATAAGGGAAAAAGTTAATGTTTATATCTGGCTATTTTAATGAGACTGAGACAGATTAAAGTAGGGTGAATATAACCAAATATACATGTTTTGACAATTAAATTTCCAAATCACTGTATGTGACAATGAAAAATAATGGATAATATTATTTGCCATCTTACACATTAATCTATTTTTCCCAATTCCACTTTTATTATATTTGTTGTTGTTATTATTATCAAAGTGTAATTATGTAATTCACTTTGACATGAATAAATGTTGTTATTCATGTCAAAATGAATACTCAACAGATTGTAATGTTAAAATGACTCAGAAAAAAAATTTAAAAAAGTAATTTAGAATATTTTGCTGAAAATAACTGAATTGATTGATGCAAATATGATATTGATTGTCAGGAAATTTGTGTTATTGATAAAACAGATTATTATGCCTTAAAATCTGTTTATCAATAACACAAATTTCCTGATGATCAATATCATATTTGCATCAATCAATTCAGTTATTTATAGCTTTCTCAAATTGCTAAAGATAGCTAAGACCATTTTCTTCATCTTTGAGTTCAAGAAAATCAGTTATTTATAGCTTTCTCAAATTGCTAAAGATAGCTAAGACCATTTTCTTCATCTTTCTTTGAGTTCAAGAAAGGGAAGAATCATTGGCAGTTGTATATGGCATTGCAGAAGAAGTATTTTATTACTGTTCAACAATGTGGTCATCTTCAAAGCATATAAGAGTTTATGCAGTAAGAGTTTACAAACTTAATTGCCAGACTTTATATTGTACAGTTTGATCTTAGTTTGTGGAAATTACTATTAGAAATTTTCATTAAACTGTACCTCTGTGCATGATACAAAAATATTGCAATTAATAGAAAAATAAAATCATAACTTGGAACTCTTGTTCTAGCCTCAAACAATAAAAATATATAAAACATCATATACAAAACTTCATATCTGAATATTTTTATTAATTTGTTAACAGTATTAATTTTATATTTTTAATTTGGTATAGAATTTCCACGATTGTCATTGGCAACATAACAATTATGGAAATTCTAGATATAAGCCAACTGTTTTGACTGTAGCTTTTTAGTGTTTTAATGCATTATCACTTATAACATTATACATTGCATTAATAACAATGCACATTATTAATAACAAACTCTGAAAAAGATATATTGAAAATTGTAATATAAATAGTATTAAATGAAGTATAATTTCTTATGTTGCTGTTTTTTCTAAAAATATTTCCAAGAAGAATTTTTTGAACTTGACAATCAGTTCTTAATATTGACTTCAAGGAGGAGAATGTGCCAAAATTTATGATCATCTATATCGGAATTTCTCAATTTTTTTTACTGTGCGATCTAAATATTTATAATTTTTAAACTTTTTGACATTTCTTTAAATAATTATGGAATTTTATGGCATTCAATACAGAGATAATACCATTGATGATGATTTTGATAAATTATTTTAATACCAGAATTTAGCATTATTTTAGATTTTATATAGTATATGCAAAATAAATAAATAAATAATATAAATATATATATATAAGTCACGGATATATATATACTAAACTGGATACCTGAATGACCACTCCCTAACCATATAGAGAGTGAAGCCGTCAGCCATATTAGTTGTGTAGTCGTTAGAACCGTTAGGCTTAGTTTATAATTATTGTTATTGACATTCGTTCTAAACCGCAACTTTGCAAAATTCTTATAGAGCAGTTTACAATATATCAAATTCAATAATTTTGCCCCAAGAAGTATATATAGCAGAAAAGATTAGCAAATGCAATATCTTAAAACATCTTTCAGTCATGTTGGAATAAACATTAGACTGTAAAGTTTGATATTATATTCTTCTTTATTCTTTAATCTATATCAACAAAGTACAATTCTATATGATCTATACCTAAACAGAAACTAGAATCATATCTGTAAACTTCCATTTAAAACTTTGTGCAATCTTCTTATCTCTTATCACCTAGATGTTATCTAAGTCCCTGTTTAATAAAATAAAAATAGGACAGGTCCAAGTTAACCTCCTCACAGATATATATAAAGTTTAATTAAATCTCACATACCTATCCAATATTTTCTTCCTTATGTAATAATGGTATTTCCATAATTACTTCAGCTAATGAGCCCCCACTATTTTGTTCTTGATAATATCTAATATTAATCCTTTATTGTGAACACAATGGCATCAAATGTGCACACAAGAATTCATTGCCATGTAAAAAATGTCCTGTTTTGTGATCATATCTTAGTAAATTTTTTTTTTTTTTTTTAATATTTAGAAGAAAGAATTTTAAAATATAAGAATTCTTCAACTTCAGCAAATAATTGAGAATGAAAAGTTTCAATGTAATTCAGATTTTTTAGAAGTTGGGAAAAATGATTTTTTAATAAAAATTTTGAAGCAAAAACTATCAGAGCTAGTGAACTACTGTGACTACACCTATACCATGTTATATGGCACCATATTGCTCTGTGACTGAAAAGAAAGATAATGATATATTATCATCTTTTAAATGTTGTAAACCAACTTATTTGGACTTATATCTTGTAAATACAATAAAGTTTTTTGTTATATACCTCAAAACCTGAAAAAAATTTGGAAAATTTTTTACATAAGTTTGAATTTATGAAAAATAGGTATTTCTTGTCTTATATATATATATATCATGTGCACACGTGCATACAATCATTTTTTTTATTAAAACAATAATTACATAGACAGTTCTTAACTTATGATTATTTGTACTTACAATTGTGATGTAAGTTCAGTAATTGATCAATGCAATTCATCCATGTGCTGTTTTATATACTGACAGTATTTTTATCCTGTTTGGTTTGTATACTTTTGTGTTTGTTAAATTTCTTACAATAATATATAAAAAATAATAATAATAAATAAATGTAATGTATAAATATCATAATAAATATTGATATAAAGCAGTCCATAAGTTTAAGGTATTTCCTACTAAAGACTATCAACTTATGATCTTATGGTTCAAACCAAACTCCATTGTAAATTAAGGACTCCTTGTAATTGAAAATAAGTTAAAAACTTGTTTAATTGAATATACAACTTTTGACATCTAAGTGACAAGAAGATTGCACAAAATTTTAAATGGAAGTTTACATATATGACTCTAGTTACCATTTAGATCTAGATCATACAGAGTTGTACAGGAATACCTCGATTATCGCGGTTAATGTTGCCACGAAAAATACCGCAATAATCAAATCTGCGACAATCGGGATAAATAATGCTTGTAAAATGGGTGATCATTGCCAAGGATTTTTCAAATATATTAATTAAATTTTTATGTATAATGTAAAAAAGAAATATGTTGAACGTGCTAATCTTCCAAGTTGATCACTTGGATAGCTGTAGCTTTGATATCATCCTTTTTCTTTCAGCATTCATTATAGGAGTAAATAAGAGAAATAAATATCCACATTACTTCAAGTAGAGGTGGATAGTTACTGGTGAATGATGAGCAGGCACGAACGGATAAAAACGAAGAGCTACTTGGAGAGTGGTGACTCGAACTAAATGTAATTGTGGTTGCATATGTAGTGGACTACATCTCGTGGCCGTGATAATTCGAATTTGGAGTGCAATAATTCGAATTTTGGTATCAAATTATAAACCGCGATAATCGAGATATTCCTGTACTTTGTAGATATAGACGAAAGAATATTTTTTCTGCCATACTGTATATTTCTGACTTCTTTTAGCTATTTGGAATACTGACTATTGATCAATCATAGTGTGCTCCTTAGTGCATATTATTACCTAAGCCAAAAAAAGACTTGGGCCTAAAGCAATAAATTTATAAGGGCAACATTTTTGCCAGAAGTCCAACCATCTATGTAAGATTCAAATACTGTACTGTATTTAGGTACAGTACAGTATGTAGTAGTTATATAGATAGTGGGGAAAGCAAACAAAATTTTTATGCAAATCTAAGTAGTCTGAGGAGGACTATACTATTTTGTTTCACAAAAAAATCATCAAAAATAAATACCATAGATGTGTTCTTCTATCACTAAAGTGGTAAAATAATAATATATTTCTTATCTTCATTTTCATATCTACTACAAATTGTTCAACAACGTTTATTTTAAATTCAAACATGTAAAAAACTAAGATCAAATCTTACAGGTGAAAAATTAAATTCTCTTTCTCTTCTGACTATTGAAAAGGACCTAATATCTTCAAGAGTTTATAACAAGCATAATAAATGAATTTGCAGAACAAGTGTAGATGTAAATATAAATATATATATAAATAAATGCAATAATTAATAAATGCTAAAATATATTTATAATATTATTTTCAATAAACTTTTAAACATTCAACTGAATTATATTTTATTTAATTCATACTAAAGCATTAAAATAAGTTCATTAGGAGTTGCAATTATTTCTAGATCTAGAAACAAAATTTTGTCTGTTACTGAGTTTCTTTTTACTGATATTATTTGTCTATCAGACATTGCTCTGCTTTGGCAATAGTGGTGATTATTTTTATTGCCCACTTTACAATTACAATTTATTATAAATCACATTATTTTTAAAAATCATTTTTGTAAGTAGTTATGAATTTTAGATGCTATTTATTAGTGTCTATGTTAAATCAATCATCAATTTTGTTTCAAATTTAACAATATTTTAGTCAGAAAACAAAAACTTTGATATCAACATAATAATCTTCACATTAATTAAATACAGAAAAATTCATTCTCTGGTATTCCTGAATTGATTTCATATTACTGAAGCAACTGTATCCAGTGCACCCCTACATATGATCATTCAACTTATAATAATCAAATTTTATGATTGCCCTTACAATATTCCAAACTTGACTATTTTCACAATATATTAACTAGAAATAATTTTTCTGTTTTATTAAAAACTTAAAGTTGGCCAAGGGCCATATGGTAAAGCAACTGCTTACCATTTAGGAAGATTTGGTTCAATTCTGTATGATTTTACTATGTTGGAGGCAGGATTCAATTCTGGATTATTTTACAACCTTGAAGGATCCAGGATTAAATCAGAATGATTTTACTATGAAAGAGTATGAAGTCTTCCATTGTCTACTATTACTACTAAAATTACTATCATTATCAAGCATTTTTAAATTATGATGGGATTATCAAAATATAATCCTATTATATATTAAGTATATCATAAACAAAAGAGCACCTATATTGTTTTGAATTTGATAAATAATAGAAATTTAATTATGCTTTATTTTTAAGCAAATATAGGTAAACCTCAATTAGTGCAAATAATGGGTCCCACAAATTTCTCGCACTATTCAAAGTAACTATATGTAAAATATGGTAATCAGTTCTTGCTTTGTGAGATTCCAGCCATTAGCCAACCTCACAAAGAAACCTAATTTATGAAAATATTAAAACAGAAAGAAAAAAAACCAAGAATTAAAAAAGTCCTTGACTAATGTCAAAATCGACTTACAACAGAGATGTTGGAACGGAACCCTGTCATATGTTGAGGACTACCTGTATACTGAAGTAGGTCTCTTTGAAAAACCAAAAACATTTTACAATAAAAAATTTTTCCTATTATAAGAGCTAATGTTTGTATGAAATTGTGTGTTATATTAATGTTAAAAATTTTATTATTCTTTTATTATTATTGACAGATAAGTAAATGAGCTTTAATGCAAATGAATTACTATCTTAGGCATAATTCAGAAATAGAAATTATTTACATAATATGCCAACAAAATCACAGGATACATTATTTTTGCTTTTGGGCCACCATTTTGAATTTTTGAAGCAGATGAAAAGTTTCTTTACAAAACCAATTGTACTATTGTATAGTTAGTATGGGAGTTTAAATGTCTTTTTATGAATGTTTAGTATTTATTTATTGTAATTAATTTTTCTCATATTTGCAATTTTTTTGAGACTTCATCTTTGAAAAAAACTCATAAATCCAGAACTATATATACTATAGTAGTACAACATAGAAAAGAACCTGCTAGAGGGCGCTTCAACTTTGCAGGTGTTAATAGACTCTCCTATGCAGGAGTGTCCGAAGGGACTCTCCTCGATTTTCAATTATTATACGTGCATATACTGTATATACTACTTGTTTCATCTTGGACATGTCAGCTGAAAATTCTGAAATTTGTACATCCATCTCAGACAGACCTTTACAAAGTCAATCACAGGAAATAGTTAAAACATGTAACTGTCAAACGCCCCTAAACTTCATAAATATCACTAAATGGTATCTCCCAATGCACCAGTTCGTTTCTGCGCAGGTTCTTTTCTAAGTTGTACTACTATACCTATATTTATTACATTCTTTGTGTGTAAAATTTTTTCAAATCTTTGATAAGAAATTCAACCCCCACAGAAATAATTTTTGGAAGTTATAATTTTAAAATATTTTTCCAAATTTGATACAGGTTGATAATCAAAAATCTGGCAACCTTGGGACCCGAGGATTGCCAGATTTTTGGTGTACAGGTAGGCCTCGATTAGTGCGAATAACTGGTTCCACAAATTTCTAGCACTATTCGAAGCATTAACTATATGTAAAATATGGTAATCAGTTCTTGCTTTGTGAGATTCCGGCCATTAGCCAACTTCACAATGAATAACCCAGATTCCGGCCATTAGCTAACCTCACGATGAATAACCACAATACTAAATACTAACTGTTTAAGAAATATTTATTTTCATATTTTAAATCGTTGTTTATCATCTAAATTCAAATATTTATTTTCACATTTTACATCATTGTTCATCATCTAAATTAAAGAAACCAAAATAAAAATCAACTTTTATCAATTTTTATTCAATCAAAAATCTTTACGATAACAAAGCTGAATAATAGTAATGCTAAATAACTAACAGCAAAAAAGCCCATCTTTCTAGTGTTTCATCCCTTCAAAGCTAAGTGATTGTTCTTGGACTGCTCCTTGTCCGGTTTTACTAACCGAAAATTAACATTACTTTGTTAATTGACATCATAAAAGGAAAAGGAAGACTGATCTATGCTTACAACTCACATTAATTGAATATTTTCTCACTAAGTGAAAAACAGTATCATTTTTATAAGTCGCACTAATTGAATATTGCATTATTCAAACTCGCACTAATCGAGACCTACATGTATGACAATTTTTTACATGCATAATGAAAAAGATCCTGATACAGAAAATAAAATAACTTCCAGGAGAAAAATCATCTTCATACTGTTCATATTGAGGTTGACCTACCTATCTTCCAAATTCAGCAGAAAATATTTGATTTAGTATAGGTTATATTCTAATACAGGTAACCTTCAATTATTGGTAATTAGCTCCTATAAAATTGTTTGTACTGTGAAACAGTTATATGGAATTAAGGTTTACTGTAAATTTTAAACAATGTTAAAGAAAAACCATGTTTTATAAACACAATGTTGTGTGATGTTTGTTGCATTTTTTAATTATGTTAGAGCAAAACAGTATTGCAAATGTACCATATTATATGAAATTACATGTGTTGTTATATTAAGAATATTCAATGAATGAAAAAATTCAAATTCATACATATATTTTTTTTTTCATAATTTCTTAAATTACTTTAAAAATGTATTATATATAAATTAAATTAGATATTAATAATCTCTTCCCAATTATTTTGACTGTTTTGTAGTAATCATGAATTTTCTTTTAGAAAAAATGTATTTTGAACTGTAAAGGGACCAAATTAGTTAGGATTTTTTTTGTATTTATTAAAAGCAGCACACACAAAAGTATTTATTCAGATTTTAAAACTAAAAAAATTTTCTTAATTCACTATAATAAAAAAAAAAAATCACAATAATCTTTATAAATATATATAAACTCAAAAATATTACATACCTATTTGCCCAATAAATTCTATTTTAATACCCTGATGTTCAAGTCGTGTGCCAGGTTTTCTCATAGTTATATTTACCTATTTAAAAAAAAGAAATAATAATGATTAGGTTACTTTCATATGTCTTATTTCATATATATCACAAATCTAAACCTATTTAAGTTTTCAAATAAAAAAAATGTCAAACACTAATTGAATTATACAGGGTGTCCCGTAAGTCGTGGTCGTAAATTTAATGGTATGCATATTCAATAGCAAGGAACAAAAAACTCCCTATGAACATAGGTCAAACAATGCACCGTTTCCGAGAAATGATGATGATACGTAAAGAAACTAAACCTCTTCCCCTTGCCATGTAAATGGAATGTCCTGTTTATGTAAATGGAAGGAAGTAGACCTGGCTGATTCGTTGCCTGGACTGTGTTTGAGTGAGACTACATGGCTGCAGCAGGTTACAGCAATGCCGAGTTGGCGGATATGCATTTCACGTACGGTCAGGCAAATGGGAATGCAGCAGACAGCGCGTCTTTACAGAGACAAGTACCCAAACTGACGACACCCTGATCGTTGCATGTTCATCCGTCTTCACCAGCATTTACGTGACACTGGTACATTTAACATCACCCCCCCGCGAACTGTTTGCGCTGCTGCACAGGAAGAGGCCATACTGCAGAGTGTGGAAGAGGATCCAACCACCAGCATAAGACGGATTGCCATCGCAGAGGGTGTAAGCCGGAACACTACTTGGAGAACTTTGCACGAAAATGGTCTCTACCCATACCACATCCAGAGGGTGCAAGGTCTACGCGCACAAGATTATCCTCCATGACGACAATTCTGCAGGTGATTGCTGCGACAGTGCATTAGGTGTCCTCTTTTTCTGACGTTCATTCTGTTCACTGACGAAGCCTGCTTCACTCGCGATGGGATCTTTAATTTCCACAACTATCATGAGTGGTCTTATGCTAATCCTCACTCCATCAGAGAAGCACATCATCAGGACCGATTTTCCATCAATGTGTGGGCAGGTGTAATAGGGGATTGTATCATTGGACCGTTCATCCTTCCGCAGAGGCTCACAGGAGCTGCCTATCTCCAATTCCTGCAACAGGATTGATTAGAAATGTATCAATGCCGAGTTGGCGGATATGCATTTCACGTACGGTCAGGCAAATGGGAATGCAGCAGACAGCGCGTCTTTACAGAGACAAGTACCCAAACTGACGACACCCTGATCGTTGCATGTTCATCCGTCTTCACCAGCATTTACGTGACACTGGTACATTTAACATCACCCCCCCGCGAACTGTTTGCGCTGCTGCACAGGAAGAGGCCATACTGCAGAGTGTGGAAGAGGATCCAACCACCAGCATAAGACGGATTGCCATCGCAGAGGGTGTAAGCCGTTGTTAATGATTTTTGTTTATATTCAATAGTAAATAATTTATTATTATAGTTTTATTAGAAATATGTTATATAAATTTTAATTTTGAATCAAAAATTATATTTAAGTAAATTGAAAATGTTATTATAAAAATATATTTGTTCAATTTAATCTGTGATTAATGTTTTTTTTTTTCCAATTCAATGCTATTAAGAAAATATGCAAAGGAATATATTGTAGTTAAATTTCAATTGATTAAAACTGTGAATATATTTTTTGATATTTTATATTCCAAAATAGTGAAAAGAAATATAAATTATCTTTATTTTTCTGTCAGCAAAATAACTCGCATAAATTCTATTTAATTCGAATAAAATGCATTGCTAATGTTATCTGATAGAGAACAAATGTTGTTATTCCATATCAATCCCTTATATTACTGAAATGATAAGAGAAAACATGTTCACACAGTAAAACAATTTCTCATGCAAATATTATTTAATTTGAATTGAATTTATATATTACTCAAACTTATTAAAAGATTAAGTACAGGCAGTCCTTGACTTCCAATAGAGTTACTGAACCCTCCCAACTTATAAGTTGATGCAATTGCAAGTTCTATATTTATCTTTACTAATATTTTGATTAAATATTTTTTTTGTTATAGGAAAATACAGAATCACAGGAAACTTAACAGACTAGTTTCAATCACAAAATATTCAGCATTATTTGCAGTAAAAGAAACATTTATTTAAAAAACTTTGCTAACGTTTTCGGTTATACACCATCCTCAGGCAACATCTCACAATGCAACGGAATTCTAAAATAGAAGACTATTTTAGAATTCCGTTGCATTGTGAGATGTTGCCTGAGTGAATATTTTGTGATTGATTTAAGAGTTTAAGCAGTTACGTAGTAAACCTTGAGACTATTTTCAGTAATTAAATACAAAAAAGAGATATAATTAATGCTGCTGATACATCAGGCTATAGCATATTGAATCATACATCTGTTAATTTCAATGACCAGTCACAATACATTTTGATTACATTATGGTCTTAAGTATTAGTGGTTATAATCATTGGTATCATAATTCAAGAACTATCTATAAATTGAAAATAATTGAAATCAAATAGTTATTATTTTGTTAATAATGATCTGATTATCATTATCAAATTTAAAAAATATTTAAAATTAAATAATGAAAGGGTCTTAAATAAATTAATAATAATATCTAACTTGTTTATAGTTAAAACAGAATTTATTAATAAAATTTAATTTTGATATAGTGAAACTCAAACTGTTGGTCTGTTATGGTTAAATGCAGCAGAAACATGGGTAGATGTTGTTTCCACGTCAAAACAGGTAATAATATAATAATTATTGAAATTTTGAATTTAATTAGTTTTATTAAAGCTTTGAATATATATAATTTTTCCTTTTTATATATTTTCAGGGTGTTGTATCATCAATTGTTGATTTTGTGAAGGGAAATTCTCAAATGCCACAAACTAGTACACATTGGTTTTCTGAAAGTGGAATTATTGACATTTATCTTCTTTTGGGACCTCATCCTAAAAATGTTTTACGACAATATGCACGCTTGACTGGTACAACACCATTACCTCCAGTGAGCAATTTAAATTTTTCAGAAAAATTATTAATAACCTTAATATTTCAGTTATATAATAAATAAATTATTTTTCTAGTATTTTTCATTAGCTTATCATCAGTGCCGATGGAATTACAAAGATCAAGATGATGTTAGAAACGTTGATTCTGGATTTGATGAAAATGATATTCCTTATGATGTTATTTGGTTAGATATTGATCATACAGATGGGAGAAGGTGAAAATTAAAATTTTTTATATATTTTAAATAGTTATTCCTCTAATTATGATAAATTTGTAAGTTTTGATTATAAACTGAAAAATTTGTTACACAAAAATCTTGAAATATACTTTTTTAGAACTTGAAATTTACTTTAATATCAAACATAGATGTACAAAATACACCATACACACACCCATACACCATACATACACACACAGTTTTATATAAGTGGCTCATTCCATGAAACCTATCAAAATATGAGGTCTATGGGGTTTTTTAATGAAGGAATTTTTGTTCTTTTGACATTCCTCCTCTTACACCAATTGTTGGTCAGAGATAATCAAAACAGTGCAAATGCATGATATGCAAATATTGAAATGTCAGGTCATAATACCAGGAGCCGGTTAAACTATGTTGCTCTAGCACAGTGAAGGATATCAAGATGAGTACACATCAGGATTTTGGCCAAAAATCTAGAAACAAGCATGGGTAAACAATGTGTCAGGAATCCAGAAGTGAAGTGAAAAGTATAAAAACAATCAACAATTAAACTACTTAATAATATATTGGAAATATCTGAACAAGAAATGTCCTTCATAATGAATTTAACGGCAAGTGCTGCAGATAGAGTATCAACATTCAATCTCGATTTCTCACTTGTTCGAAAATCATTAGCAATTGAGAAAAACTCAACTGCTGCATTAGTTTTATGGAAGTACAATGTAAATTGAACAAGAATAAATAAATTTTCACATAGAATATGTTCATTTTTGAAATGGCTGAATATTTCCATCCATCTTTTATCAGTTTCAACATGTTCATTTTCCCATTTTATTAATTTTTCAGAATTTAAATATACATTCAGTCATCTAATTTCTTCAAACAGACAATTGTCATCTATCTTAATGTCTGGCATTTATTTAGATAAACACTCGACACAAGGAAAAGGAGGATACTTTTCGAAGGAGGACAGAACTTACAAAAGAAGGACTGTCCTCCCTAAAGGAGGACGATTGGTCACCTTATTAATACCCAATTGTTGGTTTCCCTAAAGTATTTTCAGTAGATATGCTATTGATTCAATTAACGATCAAACGGGAAAAGGTTAAACTATACCTATTTTATATTAGGCCTACATTTTATTGCATTAAATAATAGAGTGCATAATTGATTATTAAAAAACAAAGTTTCAAATAAAGGTGAATTAAACAAAACTTACGAAAAGAACTGTAATGATGATCCTTTTGTGTGTCGATTTGAGCAACCGAATGCAACAAAAGATTGAGGCATTTTCTATTTAAATATTGATAAAATATTAAGTTCTTTAAAATACTAAATATCCAAATGATATCAAATATTATAAGAAAGAATTTATAACTTACCCAAATTAAAAGATAGAACGCCTAATTTAGTACAAGCAAGTAAACGACTAACACAAACAAGCCCACAACTAATATGGCGGCGGATGCTTCACGCTTCTATTCGTTGTCAGATATCCAGTTTAGTATATACATCTGTGATATAAGTATAATTTTCTAATATGTTGCAACGATAGTTACAACATTATTCTGCTATGTTCTTCTTGCATAGAGCATTAAAATAAATAAATAAAATAAAGAAATTAATAATAATAAAAATAATAGGTGGTAATGAAATTTTAAAGCTAAATCCAGAAAAATGCACACAAATGATTTAAATATGTCAAAAGTGTTGTTTTACGAGCAGACGATAAAGATGCTCTTTGCACAAACATGGCTGCCGCGACGGAGTGTGTCTATTTTCTATATCTAGTACTTTACCAAATACGATCTTCGTTTGCCAGGTAAGCAACTGCTGTATTTATAGTATTATGGTTTACTTTCCATAAAATTACCCGTGATTATCCATCGGTAGGAAGATATAAAATGGCTAGTGATTGTGCTCGAGATTCCCATTTCCAGAAATCTAGAAAATTATAAGAAAATTTCATTCCCGATTCTCGAGAATTTTTAATTTACTATTATTTCGGGATTCTCGAGAAAAAGTTCTTATAAATCTCGAGAATTAAAAAATTCTGCGAATTCGTATTCTAAAACTTTGTAGAAAGAAGAATTGGCTAAAATTGAATGTAGAAAGAGTAATTGGTAAAATGGTAGCAGATAGACGAAAACAGCAGATGGCATTTTTCTGTCAAAAAATAAAATTAGTTTTCTAACAACAAAAGTTACAAGCACGAATTGAACAGCAAAAGGGACACCAACGCTTCTACTGATGGGATTTCAAAACTCAGAAAAATTTTACAGCAATGACATCGAAGTGAAATGATCATATAGTATTTATAAACCATTGTTTTATTTTTATAATTTAGATAAAAATTTACCTGTAGAGCCTCTATTATCGATATTGCGATTTACAAAAAATCTTTAATTATTGTTAGATCGATCCATAGCACATCCATAAATCGATCAAATCACGTTTAATTTATCTATAAATAATAAATTCAAAATTTTTGCCTTATATAAATAATTATACTATTTAGGAATTATTATTAATAAATATAGTTTACTTTTCATTTGAATTCAATTTTTCCAGGGTTTTTTAGAATAATAACACCTCTAGCGTCAATTCACGTAATTTCTTTTCATGCAAAATAGGAAATTTAACAATGAAAGTTATGCAAAGTTTCCACCTCTAAGAGAAGAATTTTTCAATATACTCGATCCGAAATCTGCCCTTGAAAAATCTTTAATCAAATATAGCTGCTTAACAGTTGGAGAAAGCATTCTGATATATTACCAGGGCTGGAGAGCTGGAGCTGGAGTCGGAGCCCGGAGCCATGGAGCCAGGAAGTTTTGGAGGAGCCGGAGCTAAGCTGATCATATTCAGTAGAATCGGAGCCATTAAAATTTCTGATGGCTCCAGCTCCTAACCATCTACCATGTATACTCGAATATAAGTCGACCCCTCTACTTTAGAGTTTGAAAATCGGTAAAAATGCGCAACCTGTATGTAAGCCTAAACAGACTTTAGCACTTAAAATTCTATAAAATTTCGAAAAAGCCTATCCCTACTTTAGCACACTTAAAATTTGATAAAAATTTGAAACTGATAAATTATACGCGAGATGTCTTTGATTTTCTGACTATCGATATAATGCCATTTGCCAAAATAAATATTTTATTGAAACTTTAAATATATATACTGTATAAAATAAATTATTATAATTACAAACACCAATATATCAATTTAAAAAAATACAAACACCAATATATCAATTTAAAAGATAAATGATGATGTGATAATAAAGTAAGTGATGTTTAATGGTAGCAGTCATACCAAAAAACTTTTATAGTGATGGAGTCGGAGCCAAAGCCTCAGTTTTAAAACAATGACTCCGGAGCCGGAGCACAGCTGGAATATACTGTGGCTCTGGAGCCGGTGCCGGAATCTATTTCAAGCCAGCTCCCCAGCCCTGTATATTACGACAACAAAATATACGAAATTAGTGCAAGAAGTACGAAACCAGAAGCAGTTTGAATTATTGATTGTGACTTACAAGTTAGTTGATTTAGAACTTCAAGTTAATTTTCAGGAGAAGATGGAAGATTCCTTTTCGAATGAACAGAATGACTTCATCGAAACTTCTACTAGAAGGGTACCCGATCTAAATTATAAATTTGGAATATTGAATTTCCTGCGTATTTGCCACGTCAGAATGAATATCAAAGAAGTAATGCTGACAATAACAATTTCATTGCCTTTTCGGAGAAGGAAAATACTTTAAAATAAATTTCTTCATAAACATACTCGAACATATGAAATTGGTTAAAATTGACAAATAAAATATATTCTGTAAAATTTATTTGTTATATTTATATAATTTATTTATAATATTTTAATACTAAAAATAATCGGGTTGATTACTACATGGAAACGTGTTGCATTTCCATCCTGAATCTGTTTTAATTCCAGATTTTTTTCCAGGTCCGAATAACCGTAAAGAACTCATTGAAAGCCATTCTTCATATATAAATTGAGTTCAGTGGGTCAAAATTTTATTATTCATCTTTCGTTGTTTTAACCCATTCTTCATCTGTAGAATGAGATTTAGTTCTTCACGGTTGGAAGGATCCGTGTTACATTTTTGAAAGAGTTCTACTGCTTACTATTTAACAGATGAAAAGTAGCGAAAACCTAGAAAACAAGTAAATTTCATTACAGAGTATATGCAATTAAGCTCATTTCTTCCCAAATATAGCACTAGTCAGCCGGATTGGCCGCGTGTAAACGCTTCGACATCTACTCTGAGGATCAGGTTCGAATCTCGGTTCTCTCCTTGAAAATGTTTATCATGAGGTGAAGGCTGGCCATCGTCGATCCTCGCCCTCCACAATCCGGCTGACACCTGTACAGAGGTGAGCAGTCTATAGAAGTGTGAAGTTCGGAATTACTCCCGAAACTTCACATCGAGATCGGCTCCGCGCTTCCCCCCGCCGGTCTTTCGAATTGATTTAATTTTGATATGTTTATCAATTTCATTGGCATCTAGCCATCGCAAAATTGATTCCGACCAGTGCTCCATTTAAACTTTTCTTTATTAGAAACTTAATTTTTATCAAGTTTAATGATTGTCTTTCTGCACCTTTTCCTCTAACAACTGGTATATTACAGGATTCACCCCTGAGTGCAATTCTATTTGATATTTATATTGATCCTATCTTCCATATTACTAATTCAAAATTAATATCATATGCTGATGACATGAAGTTATTTGACCACTCACATTCGAGAATACAACAAGAACTGATAAAAGTTCATGAATGGCTGCGCACCAATAATCTTATATTTAGTCTTAGTTTTATTTAATATATGTGTTTTACTCTTCTAAAATATATACCACAACCGCTTTGGATCGATAATGAAAAAATTCAGTTAGTTGTTGAAATAAAAGATTTGGGAATCATATATGATGAAAAGTTATCGTATAGGACACACATTAATAATATAATATTAAAAAAATGAACAACAGATTAGGCATTGTCGCAAGAAATTTTTACTATTTAACAACTTTAAATATCAGGAAAATAATTTTTTACAATTTTTTCCTCCCATTGATTGACTGTGGTCTTATTGTGTGGGCTTCAATTCCAGTAACTTATTTAAATAAATTAAATAATATGGTATCAAAAATTAAGAGAACTTTATTCAAACCTTTTATTGGTGGTGATGACTATAATAGCACCGCCATAGACAGAATTACTGTGCAAAACAGAATTTTTTACTTTGATGTGAAAATATTACATTATTATATACATCATGCAATTGATGAGTCTGGTATACACTTGAAAATATCAGGATCATCAAAGTTTCTTTGTGGAAACTTTAAACGCTTAAATGTTTCTCTTAGATCTTTTCCTGAGCGTATATTAAACTTTAAAAGTTTTCAAATTGACGATCATATCTTGTTAGATTATAAGGCTTTTATGACAATTATAAAAGACATTTTGGAGAAAAATGTATAGTATTTGAATATATATTTAATGTCCTAAATATAATTCTGTATCTGTTATTTTATATTTAATGCTATTGTTAATTTGTATGGTAAGTGTCAATCAGTGTTTGCTAAATGCAATATTTGATTGATGTAAATAAATAAATAAGTTTGGGCACAAAAATTCCATTTCTGAAATTTTTGTATTCAAACCAGGACTCGTTTAGCAGATAAACGAATAGATTGTGTATTGAAATCCTATTTTAATAAAAACTCAGTATTTGTTTTACAAATACGATTATTTTTTCAATATTACTGAAATGTGATCTATTTTTTCAATATAATTAAAATATTAAATAAAAAAACAAATATAAAACAACCCAATATTATTTGTTTTCATTTTGCACAATTTTTTTTGCCTCATTTTGTTTTTATACTTATTAAAAACAGATATTTTTTAACTAAATATTTGTATTGAAATCTCGAGAATTTTCGAAAGGGAATCTCGAATCGAAAAATAAATAAATTACTAATTCGGAAATTCCCGAATGTCGAGAAAGCAAAAACGTTCGGGAAAACACAATCACTAAAAATGGCGGATGAGTGCGGTACTCTATAAATCTAGGGACTGTAGTTACAATAAAGCTCTGGATATAGAAAGTACCGCATTCCTTTTCCCCGGTTGTTACCGCTATTAACGGCTGTCCATTGGATAACGATAAGTCACGTGACTCATTCTGCCATTTCGTCCTAGACCAGTGATGCGCAAACTATGGGTCGTGACCTCTCAAGAGATCGCATAAAAATTATTGAGATCGCGAAAATTTTGAGAAATTTTCATGTTGGGCAATAAATTTTTAATTGAATTAAAAAAAAATCAATTGAAAAAATACATAAAAATTGCTCAACTCATTATTGTGTCTAACCACTTTCCTGTCGCGAAAATTTTGAGAAATTTTCATGTTGGGCAATAAATTTTTAATTGAATTAAAAAAAATCAATTGAAAAAATACATAAAAATTGCTGAACTCACTATTGTGTCTAACCACTTTCCTGTTTAATGTATTATAATTTTTTGTCAATATGCAGTTTTTCAAAAATCTTATAATCAAATCATATGTAATCAATATATTTATTAGTATATTTCATGAATTTGTATGCGGTGAAACGACTTTTATTACTACTATCCTTATTATATGCTTATATTAGGATGATAACCGGCCGGATTGGCCGCGTGGAAACGCTTCGGCTTTCCACTCTGGAGGATCCGGGTTCGAGTCTCGGGTCCCACCCCTTGAAAATATGTATCATGGGGTCCGGGCCCGGCCCTTCGATCCCCGTCCTCCACAATCCGGCTGACCCCTCCGCAGGGGTGGGCAGCCTGTGGAAGGGCTTGTTTCGCTCCGTCACTTAGTATTCTCCCTGAATGGAAAGTGGCGTCATCTGTTAACAAAAAAAAAAAAAATAGGATGATAACTAGAAATAATGGGTCGTGTAAAATTTCAATCTGAATATGGGGGTTGCAAGTGAAAAAAGATTGCGCACCACTGTCCTAGACCACGCGAAGCTCTCAATGCTAAATATAGCAAATCGTACTTTAACAGTAATGAAAACAGATAGTTTTGCACTATATAAATAAATTTTATCATTGTTATCTGTTTTTAATCGATTTTACTTGTTCATATAGTAAAAAACTGGCTTTATTTTATTAATTTTTTTAGATACAGTAAGACCCCACTTAATTCTGTTTCGATATAATGCGGTTTTTTCCCCGAATTCTATACTTTTATTGATTCACTTTGACGTGGTTTTTCAAACCGTTATTCTTACATAAGTCCGAAATCGCAGGAATTTCTTACCTCAATACTCCTATGCCGTCTCACAATGCGTTTATATCAGTGCAGTGCAGTACATACGGAAGTCTGCTGCGGTCTGAGTTCATGTTTATGATCAGTCACCAATGTTAATTTACAATAATAAAAATAACGATTATCCTCTTTTAGTTTTAACCTGAATGCTGCCACTTTATAGTTCCACGAGGAGTCACATTTTCCTGCCGACACTCCAGCCCTGCTTTACGTTCCTTCAAGTTAGAACGTTTTTCTTTCATCAATATTTTTTCGTTGTTTATAGTTTTTAATCTGATTACTGCTTTTTGTTCTTAAAACTTTTTATTTTCTAATTTTAAGGTATTTTCATGAATGACTGCATTTTGTTCTTAAAACTTTTTATTTTCTAATTTTAAGAATTTTTCATAAATGATTTATGAATACAAGTCGATATTATCAATAAAAAAATGTCTATAATTAATGTAATACAATAGTAATAAAACATGTTACGGAATAATAAAAAAATGCTATGTATATATTTTTATTCACTGTCCTGTTTTACCTCCTCATTTTTTTGTCAACAGAAGATGCCACACTCCATTCTTGTAGAATACTATGTGGCGGGGCGAAACAAGCCCTTCCACAGGCTGCCCATCACTGCGGAGGGGTCAGCCAGATTGTGGAAGACGGTGGACGGGCCGGGCCTGGACCCATGATAAATATTTTCAAGGGGTGAGACCTGTAAAGTTATCCGTGATTATCGATCGGCAGGAGGATATAAAACGGCGGCAGAATGTGATATTGCGATAGCAGGGATCTTGTTAGACCAAATACAATATCTTTGTTGTAGTTTTCCAAAAGTTATATAGTCCCGTAGTTATATCTTGTTGTAGTTTTCCAAATACGATCTTCGTTTGCCAGGTAAGTAACTGCTGTATTTATAAGTTAGAAAAGAAATATAGCATTATGGTGTACTTCCTATAAAGTTATCCGTGATTATCGATCGGCAGGAGGATATAAAACGGCGGCAGAATGTGATATCTAGTGACTCTAATTCCGACTAAAGCTCTGGATATAGAAAGTAGCGTATTCTATTTCCCTGGTTATTGCCGCTGTTTACGGCTGCCCATTGGATAGTTATACATCACATGACTCATTTCGCCATTTTCGTCCTAGACCACTCGGAGTTATCGGCGACCCTATCCTCATTATTTACGTATTAAAATGACCTCGTTTAATGCTATTTCATTTAGCGTTTTGTTTCCTTGGAATGTATCCCCCGCGTTAAACACATTATTTACGTATTAAAATGACCTCGTTTAATGCTGTTTCATTTAGCGTTTTGTTTCCTTGGAATGTATCCCCCGCGTTAAACGGTCTCTTACTGTACCTGCTAATGTAGAGTTTTGAATTCTAGTTATTTTGACTAAAATTAATTCATATAATAAAAATGAATTTTAGTCAAGATCAAATCAGAATTATATATACTCATAAAGAGCAATAGTTACCTCCTGTGGTTGATGATAAAATTTTTTAATAATCATTTCTTTTTTCTGTTTTATTAGATAACCTTTACAAATTAATTTAATATTATTATCTTATTTTTATTCAATTTTACTTGTTGATATAGTAAAGAAACTGGCATTATTTTATTAAATTTTTTCGATACCTGTTAATGTAGATTTTTTGGATTCTAGTTATTTTGATTAAATTAATTCATATAATAATAATGAATTATGGTCAAGATAAAATCAGAATTATATATACTCACAAAGGATATTAATTACCTCCTGTAGTTGGTATTTAATAAAATTTTTTAATAATTATTTCTTTGTTTTATTAGATAAATTTTACAAAATAAGAAGAAAAATTTGATTTTTTTCCTATGGATTTAAATTTATATTTTGAGAACAGAGAAAAATATTTTTTAAATGTTTGATTACATAATTTTAATAAAGGAAATTGTATATCAAAAGAAATTAAAAAAATATATATATTATTTATTTATATTTAATCATTTAGCATTCTTTTGCCATTATTTTATTCATATAATAGAGATTAAATATATTAATTTGCATCAACAAAACATGTATAAATTAAGAAGAAAAATTTGATTTTATCTATAGATTTAAATTTATATTTTGAGAACAGAGAAAAATATTTCTTAAATGATTAATTATTTTTTAATATTTATATATTATATTATATTTCCGGAAATTAATGAATACATCTTACATTTCGTTTGAAATAACAATTAAAGTCTCGTTAAAGTCAACTTTGATAAATATAACTTCAAGTATTATTAGAGAATGGAATGTGGAATCAACAGATGATTCCACATTCCATTCCAATACGAGGTGACAGGACAAATACGCTCTTCCTTAGGCTCCCTATACCTCGGCGGTGTCAGCCGGTTTGTGGAGAACAGGGATCGATGATCTCCGCCCGGAACCAATGATAAATATTTTCAAAGGGTGGGATCCGAGACTTGAGGACAAATACGCTCTTCCTTAGGCTCCCTATACCTCGGCGGTGTCAGCCGGTTTGTGGAAAACAGGGATCGATGATCTGCGCCCGGAACCCATGATAAATATTTTCAAAGGGTGGGATCCGAGACTCGAACCTGGATCCTCCACAGTGGAAAGTGTAAGCGTTTCCACACGGCCAATCTGGTCGCCCCAACTTCGGGTTAAAAGCGTGTTTACATGATCCCGGCTGAAAGAATAAGTTTCCCATTATAATAAGTAAGGATAAAGACAATCCCCGTTAATGGTTGAAGACTACGCGTTGTGGAGTCCGGGACCATACAACACGTGCTAAACTTACTCTGGTTAAAGACAACAGCTAATTTCGATAGCCAATTCTTCTACTTAAAATTATTAAAAAATATTACTGTTTTAATGAAATGAATTAATAAATTTTATAAAAATCGATTATACTTAACGGGACTCGACTGTAAATCGTTTAGAAGAAATAAAAAGTAAATGATAGTCTCATTCTGTCAGTTTTAGTGTACAAAGTGGACGGGCGAACAAGCCCTTCCACAGTTGCCCACCTCAGCTGAGGAGTCAGCAAGATTGTGGAGGACGGGGATCGACGGGCCGGGGGCCATAAGTAGTAGACTATACTTTGATGCGCCATAACTTCTAGCAGAGTTGGCACGAAAAGAAAACAGATGGCTTATTTTGTAACACAAACACTTTTTAATATCGGTTTTCCATCATGTGATCAACTCGCTTGCCATCTGCTTCAATAGAAGCCTATAATCACAAAGACACATTTTTCACACGATTTTTGCACACAGTTCATGAGGAACAGCAGTAAACTCCTCTGTAATCACATCCTTCAGATCCTGTAGGGTGTTGATGTTGCGGGAATAAATTTTATCTTATAAATACCCCCACAGGAAAAAGTCTGGTGGGGAAAGAACAAAAGAGCGGCCTGACCATTCAATTGACCCGCGTGTCCGATCCAACGTCCGGGGAATGTCTTGTCTAATCAATTCCCTACTGTTGTGGCATAGTGAGGGGCACATCATCCTGCTGCCATCACAACTGATCAAAGTGTTCTCTGTGTTGGAGTAAATGGTAAACAGTGTCCCTAATAAGCTTCAGGAAATTCTCACCATTGACGCCATCTTCAAAGAAGAAAGGGCCAAAAATGAAATTTAGATGCAGTTATTTTGGTTGATGTTATCATATTATTTTCTTATATCCTTAAACAAGTAGTTGCATCTATGTTGCAATTTAGATGCAATTCTTTTCACGATTTAAGAAAATTATATGATAACATCAACCAAAATAACTGCACCTAAATTTTTACAAATATCCTGTTTCGACAATATTGTACTTGGCTTAGTTTTTACATTTGAGATGTTTTTGATAATACATCATTTCGATAAAATTGACGTTTCTAACAGAAATTTACTAAAATAATAAACAAACATAAAATATAAGACATTTGGTCCAAATCAGTTGAATGATATGACCGTAGAAGAGTTTGTGATGAAAAGACCCCTACTTTATTCTTTTTAGTTCTATTGGGCTGTATTTTTCACAATGGCTTAATTAACATAAATAACATTTACATTTAGTATTTTTTTCAAAATTGTGTAAACGATAGGATATAATAAAGACATTTCTACAGAAGAGGATCATCATCATCTAAACCTTTTAAATTTAGCCCAATTGGGTCAAAATTTTCAGATTTCAATTAAGTTAGTTTATGTCTATATTCCAAATTTGGTGAGAAGCGGTTACACAATGTAATATATAGAACAAAAATCTATGGAAAACAGTATTTGCCATCTTTATTTTAGTCCAATTGTGCTCTAACTTTTAGAGAATCTGAAGTAATCTAAGGAATACCTACTTCCCAAATTTATCGATATCGGTTGAACGAGACGAGAAGTAAAAGAGTTAGTAATAAACAGGCTTCCTACTTTGTTCATTTTGGTCCTATTGGGCTGCACATCTTAGGAAAGGCTTATTTAACATAAATCACATTTACATTCCAGATTTCTTCGAAATCGGTCAGACGATGTGACCTATAGAGACATTTCTAGAGAAGAAAATCATCGACTTCTACACCTTTTAATTTTAGTCCAATTGGGACAAAATTTTTCGATAATTTTACATAAACTATCCTATGCCTATAATCTGAATTTGGTCAAAATCGGTTAAGCAATGCGATATGTAAAGGTATTTATCGAAATCGGCAAAATTTCAAAAAAATCGGTGACCCGAATGTCTGAACCTCCACTTGTAAGATAAAATAATTTATTAATTTAACAAAAAACAAATAATATAAAATACACTGTATAATGTATTATTACAAAATAGACTCTTCTACTTAATGAAAAAAGTCAGATATGAATTGCCTTATGTCATAATACAATTATATAAAATTCATCAGAATAAGTTTGTGGGAATAAACTTTTAACTGATCGCATAAATTTTAGTTTAAAAAATAGCTTTAGAAAGTTTCGCATTGGTATTTGTTCCATCATAGACTACACATTTTGTTCAATTAGGAAGTAGCTTTATAACAACATGTTTTGGATTTTGTGTTAGTGATTTTTCAAGAATTTTAACCTTGTATTTTAAATTAATTCAATCTTCGAATAAAATATACAGGAAACAATAATAATAATAGATTTTTATATATTGAATTTGCATATTTCAAAATGTTTTATTTTGAATTCTTTACTTAAAATATTGACAAGATAAAAAAATAATTTCAGAAATTAAAAAAAATTTCTTTGTAAATCGAAGTTCATTACATTTCTCTACTTCTGAGTGTTTTTATTTTCTTTCGTTTCTTACAAAAAAAGTGTGCTTACGATTAAATCAAAGCATTTGGACGATTTGAATTATAACCCATTGATTTCCATTTCGTTTTTCCAACCAATACCAAAAGTAAAGCAGTCGCGTTTTAACGCGTATATTCAATTGCAACTGAAATCCAGAAAGAACAAACATGGCGGCGAGTAAGCAGACGAGTTTGCGGTACTTTCTATATTACCTGCAGAATTTTATAGAAATCCAATATGACATTTTGGATTTCTATAAAATTCTGAAGGATTTAAATACTACTTTTCATTGTGATCTCGAAATGTTCGTATACCTAGGATGATATTGATTTTAAATTAAGTTAACCGCGGGGTCACGAGAACTGACCCCTCAAATTATCTTACAGACAAGACATAGGTCAAACGGTGTGAGAGCCTTTGCAGGACAGATGGAAATACAACAAACACACATTAAATTTTATATACATAGATAATAGCTGTAATAGAAGTAGATTATCTATCTCCCCAGTATAGACGATATACCGTGTAAACTTCTATCACCACCTCTAGATAAGATGTTTAATAGCAGTGCCAAAATCGAACTAGGAATTTAGAATATTTTAGTAACCTTAATTATGGATTTTTGTATGGTTTATTTAAAACTAAGTGTCAAAGTTTTATTCGAATTCATTACAATCTATTTTCATCAGAAATTTTGAGTGATTTCCAGTGTATTATTATGCGTTTTTATCCGAGTTAAAAACTAGCATTATCGTCTCAGTTTTTCGCTCCCAAACAAAAACACGTGACGTGTGATTATAAAGAATATATGAATACTACTATCAAATTTTTTCTTCCGAAGTTATAACTTTAAAATGTAAAAATATAAAATCAATTTTATGTTTATTACGCATAGAGGAAAACTTCCAGAAATATGTGTATATGCAGGAAATTTCCTCTAATAAATAATACTACAGAAAAAGAAAAACGAAAATTATCGACAAGTTAAAAAGCGCAATATCTTTTTACTCCGTCAGATGGCGTTAGTATATTTATGACCTTAGACTTGTGTAGAGTAGCGCATTTCTTTGCGCCACCAAATCGGCCATTTTATATCCTGTTAGGAGTGATCATTGCGTTCATAGGTGGTCTGGTTTTTTTTAAGAACATGCCTTGTTATAGTGCTATAAATTGTTCTAATCAAACAGAAAAGAGTCATAGATTCTTTCCTTTCCCGCAAGATAAAAGAAAAATTTAAAAAGAAGTGGTTACAAAATATTAGAAGGAAAACTTTTCCACATACGATCTTCGTTTGTCTGGTAAGCAACTGCTGTATTTATAAATCAGGAATGTAATATTATGGTTCACTTTCTATAAAGTTACCCGTGATTATCGATCGGCAGGAGGATATAAAATGCCGGCGGAATACGGTACGGTACTATCTAGGGTCTCTGTATTACATAAAGTCTCTAGTAAAGTTATCTGAAATGTGTGAAACAAAAGTTGTCTTATAACCATGGTCTATAAATATATATGATCATTCCACTTCGACGCCATTGCTATAAGATTTTGAAATCTCATCAGTAGAGTGCGCTGTGTTCCACGTCGTGCTGAATTCGTACTTGCAACCTGTCCTAGGTTGATTCATAGTCTATATTTTTATAGACCATGCTTCATACCTTTCAGATTCGATTCCATCCAGCTACCGAAAAATTGATATTTTTATGAAATCGTATATCGCCGAATATTTTTAAGAAAGCAAAGATTCCGTACTTTATGTGAAAAAGTACAAGTAAATATGGCGGATGATTAACATAATATATATTGTATTATATAATTAAGGACAAAAATTATAGAGCATCGAAAATTTAATTTTATTTCTCAAAAATACGTTTTAAATCCCATTCGAGAAAAACATTGGAATAAAACTTCCAGGAAAGTCGATTAATGTACTAACAAGTAAGTCAAAAATCTAACGATGCATTTATTCATTTTCGTCATAAAATTCGGATGAGCCAACTTTTTAAGACACTGGCCATCTTCGAAATAAGTTCTAGGCCCTCTCTCTGTACAAATGGATTCCAATGAATAAACAAATAGTTTCTATGCAACATGATGGGCAATACGTTCGAACTGCCATCGATGACTATCTCGAATGTATATTGTCGTTAAAAGATCAACAAATGATAAAATTCATAGTCAATCGTTGATTTGGATTGCCAAATTTCTAACGTTAGTTCGCGTAATTAGGCATAGCATTTTTTTATACTATATTGCATGGTCACGAGTTATTTGGCGATAAAATGTGACTGCTCGCGCGTAGTTTAATGTCGCCTAACATCTTTCCGCGTGTTTCTAACTTATTTTAAAAAAATTATGAATATAGAGGCAACCAACTTATAGGCAAATTCTAGACAGAAATTCGTCTATACATAACGTACATAAATGGGCAATAGGTTAAATTACATGACTTCCATATCGATTTAGAAAGGTGATGCAGAGTGCTGTTTGAACTAACGAAAGGACACACACAAAAAAAAAAAAAAACAAAGGTGATGCAGAGTGCTGTTTGAACTAACGAAAGGACACACAAAAAAAAAAAAAAAAACGAAAACGTGACTCACCAATTTATAATAATTGCAACTCTAGAGAAATATATAAATTCCCGCCAGAAAGTGTATAGGGGCCGTGGTTTTGGCTACCGATAAGTTAAGCTTTATCGCGCTATTTGATTAGTTAGTGAAAGGTCGTAGCTGGCCGTTTTCCCATTTTTGACATTGTCCGCCTTTCCTCCACCAATCCTCTAAATTATGGTAAACAGAATATGACGGATTGGAGTGAAGTTTTCTGCACAACTCGCAGGACCAGTGATATTCGCTTTTAACGTAATTATTTTTCCATTCGAAATAAGTGTTATAACGGGCAGGATCTGCGGCCAGCTCAGTCAAGAATTTCGCCAAATGCTGCGGCGAAGAGAAAGAGGAAGCGTCAATATAAGCGCTGGAAGGCACAAATTCCGAATACCTGGCACCTCCAAAAACCACTGGAACTATATCGTAATTCAGAGCGTGAAAGAATTTTTCGGTAACGTAGTCTCGACAATATGAATTTTCGAAAGATAAATAATAGAAATAATTTTCGAATACGGTCTGGTAACAAACGGGAGACATCTTAGGTAAGCAGGTAAGAGGGCCGCAACGGCCAAAAATATCGACAGGCAAATGACGATTTAACTCTCGCACGTAGTTTTCCCGGCCGCTGGAAGTCAGGCAGTTGCTGACCATCCAGACGACCATCTTGGTCTTGTTGGCAGCATAATTCTTGAATAAGGGAACAACTTCACCTGGTCGGGCGTTCCGAAACTTTCCATATGGGGTTGGCAAATCAGAATCCAATCGGTAAGTAGCTGTCCAGTTGAAGATTCCATCAAAAGGGATCAAACTGCGAGTGTTCGGGGGCGATTCCAAATTGTGCCAAATCCATATTTGATTCGCCATCCGATTGGATGGAAAGTCCTTAATGTCGGCCGAATGAAAGACTACAGCTCTACTGTTACTGAGTTGAGTCCGATTGGATGTGAATATACATCGGTTATCCTGACAGCCCCAGTCTGGAAAATGTAAGTAATCCACCTGGCCAAAGAATGACGTCCATAACAGGATGACTATTTTTTCCTTAGGCAACGAGGGAGAATATCTGGCGTCATCATCCCGCTGTTCCACATAAAAGTACAGGAGACAAAACAGGACCGAGAGAGACAGAGCTACGAAACAACACGGCAGCCACTTTATCATATCTCCGTATATACGGATAATTTCAAAATAACGAATAAAACGAAAACGGATACACAACAATTATTGACATACCGATAGCTGTAGCATCTGTTTAAACACAGCCTTTACACGCGCCACATCTTAAATAATAATTCCATACAATTATTATATTACATATTTATTGTTTTTTTCCCTCTTTCTTTCCAATAATCAATCAAAATGGCATACAATCTTGGCTAAGTGGGCGGGTGGCATTGGACTTTGACAGTAAATACAAGATAAAAAATGCGAATCTAATCGCTAGAGATTCCAGCTTCTACAGTCGGCATCGCCGAACCACCACTTATTTAAACTGGAATAGATGGAAGGACCGGAGTCGGGTCGATGCAGTTTCTGACAAATTTGGCATACATAATGTTGGTTGTCCATAGTATAGCGCTTCCTCCAACGGAAGTAACCTTCGTACAATCGAGAATCTTTGGCAACTCGGATCAGATGACGCCCTAATTCTCGGGGCGATTTGAAAGACAGAGCATCAATAAAGGAATCTGGAGGGGCGATTCGGGAATAGGCGGCCCCTCCCAGAACCACTGGCACCATGTCAGTATTTAGTATGTTAAAGAATTTTTCGGTAACATAGTCTTTACAGATAGAGTTCTCGAAGGACAGGTAGAATCGATATTCTCCCGAGACTTTTCGAAGACACTCTTCTGACATCTTAGGTAAGCAGCTCTTCTGTCCGCAGGCAGGTAGAATCGATATTCTCCCGAGACTTTTCGAAGACACTCTTCTGACATCTTAGGTAGGCAGCTCTTCTGTCCGCATGCTCCGAATACGTCTACAGACACGGTTTTTCTAAGTTCCCTAACAAAATCTTCGCGGCGACTAGGTGTATGGCAGTTGCTAACGAACCAGACGGCCATTCTGGTTTTGTTGAGGGCCGGATGGCCGGGAGGAAGCGGATGAGGTCGATGAACTAGTTTCGGACTCAGATATATCTCCGAGTCTTCTCGGTAGGTAGCCGTCCAATTGATCAGTCCGTCTAGAGATTCTAGGATGTTGGGCGTGTGAGGTGGAGATTCGTGGTGGAGGAGGATCCACTTCTGCCAGGGGAAGCGAGCATTAGGTAAGTCATCCGGTGAAGTATCCCTCAAATGGAAGAGCACGGCGTCACTGTGCCGAAACAAGCTGCGATTAGAGGTAATCAGGCAGTTGGGTTCTGGACAACCTAGTGTATCTAGTGAGGGTATGAAATTGGACTGTCCAAAGAAAGTCGTCCATAATAAGATGGTGGCTGGACTACCTGGCTGGCGCACCGGTCTGGATACAGCTTCTGAGCTTCGAAGACCGGACGGCCCCGGGTGTGTTGGAGTCCACCAAAACGTGTAGATTAGGGCTCCACAGAAAAGACTGGCAATGGCGAAAATGGGAAAGCGTTTTGCGAACTTCATTTCGGATAACGAACCTGTCAAAAATAATAATTATTATTATTATTCCGATTCTGCGGTGCAACTATAGTTATCGTCATCATCATAACAATCATTCCAACAAATATTAGCTTATCTTTATTAATGAGCTAATATATACTCACTATCAAAAAATAAATTTTAAACTAAAATTTTGAGTAAAAATATTTTAATATTTTTAATAATGTTAGATAAACCCTAAACATTTAATAGTATGTCTAAAATTTTATTTAAGCCCATCTGAAATTTTTGAAGGATATAAATTTGTAGTTACGCCACTGAAGGGAAGAACTGGCTGTGTGAATATGGAAAATTTCATATAAGTCTATGAGGCTAAATTTCTTGAGGTTATTATTTTAAGTATTGATTACAATATAACAAACATGCCCACATAACAACAGCCCTTTGGGACTGTTATGTTGACAGTTTTGTATAAGTTGTGAGTTTCAAATAAAAACATGATGTTACGATACTCTACGCAAAACACTTTTTCATATGAAATTTGAGATATAAGAATTCCTTAGATTAAATTGAGATCTGAAAATTTCGGCACAATCGAATCAAAATAGAGAAGAAATGAGAGTTTGTTTTCCCATGTCTCTATAAATCGCATTTTTAAAAGCTTTTGATCAAATTTGGAATATAAGTATATGCTAGCTCAATTAGAAACTTAATTTTAGTCCAACTGGATCAAAATTTTAAGGCGTAGATGAATCACTTCTCTAGAAATATCTCTAAGTCACATCATCCAACAGATTTCGAATAAATTTGGAATATAAATGTTATTTTATTATTATTATTATTAAATTATTATTTAAAGCTTTCTGAAAAATGCAGCCCAATAGGGCCAAAATGATGAAAATAAGTCTTTTCATCACGAATTCTTCCACAGGTCGTATTGTTCAACCGCTTTTGAGCAAATTTGATGTATATATTTATTATTTTAGTAAATATTTCTATAAATTTTGAATTAAAAAATTCAATCGGATTATAAAAATAGAGAGACTATTTAATGATGCATTAACAAACTTATTAGGATGTCTCTCTCGGAATATAGTTTTCATCTTAAAAATAAATGATATCCAATCAAAAACATCTGATATATAAAATAAGAAATTAGAATACTTGTTAAAATTTAATGTGACTACTAATCATATAATAACAACAAACTAACAGGGGATAAACCATTTTACGAATTAACCAAATTAAACAAGATTTAAACTTTATCCGCCAGGGGAAGTTTGGCTTGTTTAATTTGGTTAATTCGTATAATGTGACTACTTTGACATTATTTTCTTAAACCGTCAACCAAGTAGCCATATCTAAATTTTAACAAGTATCCTAATTTCTTAGTACTATATACAGTGTATATATATTGTAAGGTTACAGAGAGATATAAATTATCTCACACTTTTAAAAGAAGAACAAAGAACACAACACCAGAGTCAGCTAGGACGACACACCAACTTAGTTTACTGTATTTTCTTTTTCTCATTGTTAGTCACCTTAATATTATAAAACATTTATTTTTTCCTATATATATATATTTTACATAGATTTGTTTTGATTGTTTGATAGTTATGTTTTATCTAGAATACTAAAAAATATCATTTATTTTTATATGAAAATTAATAAGACACAAGAAATGCATTTTTCGTAAATTATTAAAGATTTTTATTATTATTTTTGTAAAAAAAAATCAATTTGAAATGAAGTTTTCGTTAACTGATCTTGTCTGTTTTAATTGAAGAATCTAATTAGGATTGTTGAAAAATAATCGTCGCCCCAAAATCATACACTAAATTAAATAGTATAAAATAATAAAATGTCAAATTAATAAAAAAAAAACTATATTTTTAAAATTGAAAATAATAAGAATACTTTATAAAATAGTTCGTAAAATAATAATTACTTTTTATTAGAGAAATTTTAAACGGCTCATATAATTTACACAAATTTTCGCTGTGTGCGAAATTTTGTGTAAAAATGTTCGTAAAATAAAAAATTTCAAAAATAAATAAATTATCCGTTAATAAAGTGTCTTTTCTACAGTTTCGAAGATCCTTGTCGTATCAATGGCGCTGATAAAAGAAATCAAAGATTATTTTCTATCATTTTATTTTTAATAATAATTACATGGATCGAAAATACAGTATATCTTGTTTGGATTAATGATGATAAAGATATAGAACTACATACCATATTAATTTATCGTTAAAGAACTACAGTGTTCGCAATGCAATTCGGAAAACATTTAAGTTTTTGGTGAGTGAAAATCGAAAAACAAGCAGAAATTAAAGTGTAATCCAGAGGTAAACAAGTAAAACTGTATCATGAAACGATGATAAATCTTTCAAAACGCAAATTGAGAAATCGGAATTATTATTGACAGTGCTTATTATAAAATATTCACTTTGTAGTCTACAGGTATAGTAATTGGGTGGGCATCTATTGAATAAGGTAATGTACTATAAAAAAAATCAGATAAATAATAGGATTTACAAACAAATCCAGTATATATTTACTCTTAAACGAGGAATTTCTGACTCATACGATCCATATTTTATACAATAAAAATGAAAAATCATATTGTCATATAAATGCATAATCTAAAAATTAAAAAATATATATATATATATATACATATACACACACATACATTAAGACCCCGTTTAACGCGGGGAGACGAGATGTGAGGGGGCCACTTTTCTGGATCCTGTTTAACGCGTGGATATGCTCCAAGGAAACAAAGCGCTAAATGAAACAGCGTTAAACGAGGTTATTTTAGCATGTAAATAATGAGGATAGGTGAAACAGAAGTGAATAAAAAATATATTCATAGCATTTTTTTAAATTTTATTTTGTAAATGCATTATTACTATTGTATTACATTAATTGTAGACATTTTTTACTGCTAATATCAATTTGTATTCATAAATCATTGGGCGCTTCCAGTTGGCAAGCAGCTTACTAATCGCTTCTCAGCAAACCGTCTTGTTGGAATGAGCTGCTTAACTGGATGATTTGCTTACTTTGAATGACGTCATCAGTAGCTAAGTTTGCTGCTAAGCGAAGTAAGCGATCCGTTGGGTCGCTGACTTTTACTTAGCAGCGAATTAAAAACTAAAGAAAAAATGATGTAATACACATTTCTAGAATAATT
Organism: Olivierus martensii; assembly: GCA_000484575.1. Classification (NCBI taxonomy): domain Eukaryota; kingdom Metazoa; phylum Arthropoda; class Arachnida; order Scorpiones; family Buthidae; genus Olivierus; species Olivierus martensii. The sequence continues at coordinate 119,165 of AYEL01066570.1, read as the reverse complement.
AAAGCTAAATTCTTAAATTTAGCTTTATCATCATCCGTATTTTTCATCTCGTAATAAAGCTAATAAGATTTTTTGTTTCTGGTCAGCCATTTTTATGCTTACTAGACGTGAGCTGTTTAAGCGATGACGTTTGCTAGGTAAGCGCTGGTAAGCGCTTGTTCAGCAAGGTCATCAAGTTGCTTGCCAACTGGAAGCGCCCATTAATGAAAAAATTCTTAAAATTAGAAAATAAGAAGTTTTAAGAACAAAAAGCAATAATCAGATTGCAGTAAGCTATAAACAATGAAAAAATATTGATGAAAGAATAACGTTCTAACTTCAAGGAATTATAGTTTAAAGTGGCAGCATTGAGGTTAAAACTAAAATGGGATAATTGTTATTTTTATTACTGTAAAATAATATTGATGACCGATCATAGATATGAACTCTGACCGCAGCAGACTTTCATATGTACTGCATTGCACTGCACTGATATCAAACGCACTGTGAGATGGAATAGGAGTATCGATGCAACAAAATCGTGCCATTTCAGATTTATGTGAGTATAACGGTTTGAAAAACCACGCCAAAGTGAATCAATAAAAATATAGAATTCGAAAAAAAACTCGTTATATCAAAACAACGTTAAGCGAGGTCTTATTGTACAAAGCTATTGGCTGAATAAGGTCGATGATGTTTCGACTGTATACCTCAGTGATCGAGAAAAAAAATTTTTTCAAGAAAAATAATCGATATATCATCTCTAATTACTATTTATATTTTTCCATTTATAAATTCTTCAAAGGATAATTTCCGAGTTACAATTCTGAGATATATGATTTACAATGCCATAAAAAACGATAGTTATTTCATCGTATAAAAATGCCAAACTTTTCCGTATATAGTTTAAACAAAAGCATTGAGCAGATGTCTAACAGGTGCGCAACATTTATCAATATAATTTTTGCAGGAACGACAGCACTCGTTATTAAATTCATTTTTATAACTCAGTAAAATTTTTAATGGAATTCTAACGTTTAATAAAATCATAATATTGCTATCTTCTATAGAAATAAAGTGCTGGAAAAATTACCTAACAAATAATGATAGAATTCTATTTATAATCTTATCTCATTCAGATAATCAATACTATATGAAATTTTTCAAATTAGTAGAACTTTTGTTTCAACATTTACCATCAAATTTTAAACAATTTCCTAATAATAGTAAAAATTTCATTTCATCTAAAATGATTAGCATCATCTTTTTCCTTGGAAACTTTCGTTTATATTAAATGTTTTGAAATATATGTTGCATAATATTGACAATTCCAAACTCTGTTAGAAAGTTTGGAAAATACTCCATATACATATACTGGTCCCCCTTCATCTGGACATCAACCAACTATTCATTTGAAATATGGCAATCATTTACAATTTTATCATAAAAATCAATACAGTTTATCAAAAATAAATACCGGTATTTATTTTACAGCTAACTGACTAGATTGGAATTAATAAATCAGTCCTAGAATACTGTATTGCAATTTTACAATTTATATCTTATCTTAGGACACACACAAGTAAAACTAAGCTCCAATTAGTCCATGAAATCTAGTGTTTTTTTTTTAAATTGTATTTTATTGCTTTAGAATAATATATTAAAATAAAAAAAAATCTCAAATCATTGAATTCAAAAATTTCAAACCTCTAGAAAGTGAAATTTTTGCTTTGATTTATGGAATGATGAATGCATTTCTTTACATGAAAATATCCAAATCATGCTTCTATGGGCAATAAAAAGATACGATAAACATAAAAATTAAATACAAGAAATAATTTAAACAATCCTTAATTAATATTAAAAAAAATAATAATTTTTGCCAGAAAAAATATATAGATAAGTCAAGCCTGATAAATGGAATATACAGTATTCTTTTTTCACTGACATATATTGTACAGTAAGTTCTCCTTTACATCAAGATTAGGTTCCTGAAAATCATGGCTTTAACTGAAATGATACTAATTGAAACCAAAATCCTCATATTGATTTAAGTGTTTAAGTTAACATCATGTTTCTAATACACAGGCTACAAAATTAAGGGTCATAAACTTTTTTAAAATGAATGCTAGTTTTATAGAAATTCTGAATTCTAAATGCAAAATTGACATTTTCTCCATCACATAAATTTTTTTCACTTGTTTTGACATTTTATGTTGTAATATGTAACTGAATGAAATTACTAATGAAAAATTACCACATTAAACGTATTTTGTTGTCAATTCTGAATATATTCATCAATGGAGGCTCGTGACTTGAAATCTTAGAGGTGCTGCAACTTTTGAAATATGCATACCTGGATATACACTAAAAATATAGTGTATAACATATTTGGATAAAATATCAAAATTATGGTAAAAATTAAAAATGAAATAATACTGATTTATTGTTGGTAAAATTATAGTTTGTTTAAAATAAAATTAGTTGTTGTTTTGTTTCGTGAAAAAATATTGGGCGGAATTCGAAATTACATGCTGCCAGTTTTCTCGTATATCAGTAGTGTGACGTACCAAGATCAAATCATCCTGCAGCATAGCAGTCCAGTCCGTTGCCACCTAATTGTATCTGAATGGTGTATATAAGTGCAGTGCCGCAAAAACTCACAGCAGATAATCTCAAATCTTGCCAAATATTATTTATTATCGATAAAATTTATAAAGTTTAGTATAATTAAAAATGTTATGTCTTTAACTTAATATCCAAATGTTTAAAGAGACGGAATAAACACAATAAAGCACTATGAACGTGTTATTTCTGGCACAACCTGCATTTAAACAATAGTGGAACTGCGCGATGGACTGCTGCTTTACGCTAATATCTCGCATCCATGCATCTTGCACAAGCATATACATGTCACTATGATGTGTATATGCTTGTGCAAGCATGCGCGAGTAACAATATGCCGGTCTTTCGCTCTCTAAGTGCTAAAAGATAGATTTTTATTTTTTTTATACAAAATATGAGAATTGTATAGGATTGTTGATGATAAAATTAATTAGTATAAGCAGATATAAATAAATTAATAAATATATTTATATAGTGAGAAAAAATTGGGGGTACTGCAGTTCTGCAGTGTCTATGCACAAGCTGCCCAATATTTATTTACAAAAACTATAAAACTTGGTTATTTATATCTTAATATTAGTCCCTTTTGCTAGTGAAGCTGCATTCATTACTTTTCATTTGCTTCAACACTTTCAAGATACAGTATTCAGCAATAATTCCCATCATATAACATTCCATTAGCCTTGGTATCTTTCTTTTCAATCTCTTAATGTTTTGTTGGAAATGTTCTTGTTCCTCATTTCACCTAGAATTTTTGGGAATAAGTTCAAGTGTATATTCAAGAAATGAATTTTAATACTCATTGAGAATCCTAAAGCTTTGAATTTTCCCAGTATATTTTCAAAAATGAGTGCATATTCAGGATCCTTATTATTTCTAAGGAACTTAGTAATCACATTTTTGAAGGAACTCCAAGCATCTTTTTCTACTTCAATCATCATAGAAAAGAAGTTTTCAGTCTTCTAATATCTGGGCCAACAAAAATGTCTTGTTTTTGCTTCTGATATGCTAGAGAACTTCTTGCAGAAGTACTTGAAGAAAACAAAACTTCACTAGCTTCTTTTTTCTGTAATGCCTTAACAAATTATTTCATAAAACCTAGTTTTATATGAAGAGATGACAGAAGTATTTTTTTTTTTCAATCAAGCAGCTTTTTCCAACTAGATTTTTATGAAAAATATTTTTGCTTCCAGGTTTTAAAGATTTTTATGGCAATGTTTTTGCTCCCAGTGTTGATTCTTTGCTCTATCATTCCAAATCAGGAACTTTCTCGACTTTTCTAAAATGTTGCCAAATTTGTCACCAAGTTTGGTGATAAATTGTCAGATAGAGCAATTGTTTGTGGTATAACATTTTTATTGTGTTTTCAAATTCAGCACCCAAAAATACATTAGAAAAAACCAAAATATATATTGAAAAAAGTTTTTTCATTGCAGGCCTTTTTGTATAATTAATAATTTTTCTCAACATTGTCTAATTATGATTATGAAATGAAATAAAATCATGATTTAATTGTAAAATTTTGCATAACTATATTTTGTGTGTTACAGATAAAAAAAATTATCTTCTGATAAAAGACAGCTTAAAATTCATAGGTGTTATATTTATGGTTATTTTTTCAATATCAGTTCTCAATCATTTATTAATTACTAAGCAACTATGTAACAGAAAAGTATAGCAATAAAGCTCATTCTATATAATAGATGATCATCATAATTAAATTATTGTTTATAGCCATCTGTTATCATGATAATAAAATTATTATGAATAAATTTATTACTACTACTATAATAATTTAATATAATTATTATTAAGGTCCAAGTGTATTATATTTTATGACTAACAAAACTTTTCGCAAATCTAATTTTCCGTTCTTTTAATGTTACTCTATTATCATAACTATTGATAATAGAGTAGCATTAAAAGAACGGAAGAGTTATATATAGAGTTTATATAGTATACATTCAGGATTAATATGAGATTTTTTTATTAAGACCATTAATATTACTCATTGATGGTTTTAATTTTAAGCAAGGTTATTTTTTTTTAAAGTGAATCAAGTTTATGTAAAAATCATTATTTAAATTTATTTAACTTTCCAATTTTCAATCACTGGTCAATAAAATTTGAATTTTATTTATTTGTAGAAAATGGCTCAAACTAAAAATTATTATTAAAATTACAACATAGCACAATATTAAAATTAGCATTAGGTTATTTTAGTGAATTATATTATAATGGAAATTTTTAATTGTGTTGTTATATCTTCCATCTTCTTTAATATAAAATTTTGATGGAGTGTCACTCTTTTATATTTAATTTGTTCATTTATAGTGATAATCATAGCACTGTTGGAAATGCCTTCAAAATCAATAGAGTATTAAGAAAATCATTCCAAATTGAATACATTTAACTATAAATGAATTTATAAACTAATATGTATTTAACCAATAATTTACTCAAGTTTGCTTAAACATTAACAGTTATCCTTCAAACTTCTTATCAATGATAACATAACATATATATATTTATATATTATTAATTAAAATAAAAATAGTCCTTGACTAACAATGGAGTTCTGTTTAAAAATTTTGAACTCTGCATTCATAAGTCAGAAATGATCGGAAGTTGGAAATACCCAAAATTTATGGATTTCTTGCTACTAATATTTACTAGGACACTATACATAATCTTAATAAACATAAAGAACATAAAACTGCAAGAATCATGAACTACAAAAAAGCATGCTTTCCAAATATAAAACCATTGAGTGAAGGAATCGAACCCAGGTCAATTGCATTGACCAATAGCAGAATTTATTGATGATATTGTTGTCATATGTATGAGTTGATCATAAGTTAAGGACTACCTGTATTCATTATTTAGAAATATTATAGTGAAATTGAATTAACATTACATTCTCTTTCTCTCTCTGTATGTGTATTATATATACACACTATATATATAGTGGAATATCTGTTATACAAATACAGTTCTAGATCTAAAAACTTAATATTTATATCTCTTTTTGAAGTTTAAGTTTCTTGCTCAGTTGGATTTAACACTAAAATTGTATGATTTTGGAAATTATATTATAGTTAAAAGCAAATCAATTTTGTAAAACTGCCTTATCTTGCTTTAAAAAATTGAAAGAAATGCTGATTACTTTAATATAAAATAATTCTTATCTGATTTGGAATTGGAAAACTTGTAATTCTAAAATTAATTTAAAAAACTAAATGGTTCATATAAAACATTTCTATCAGATCATAGATGTATTTTTTAAAAAATAATCAATCAATCATAATAAGTGGAAATCAAAAATAAATTTTTATAATTAAAAAATATGTAGACTCAAATGAATATTTAACAAAAATATGAAAACTAATCTATTCATTATTGCCTATTTAGTCATCTGCTTCTAACTATTCGATATGCTATATCCATTGCCCAGGGCCAGATTTACCAATAGGCCGAGTCCTAGGGCCTCTCGATTCTAGGGGCCCCAAAACTATCAATAAATTTTCAACTTTTATAAATTTTATTAAGAAAAAAATGGGTTTTTAAAAAATTTTAAAGGCTCCTTATGAGTTATAAGGAGCCTTTAAAATTAGACAAGTGCTAGATAGAAAGTAAAATTTTAAAGTTCCTTATAAGTTATAAGGAAGCTAGATTGAAACTAAAATTTTAAAGGTTCCTTATAAGTTATAAGGAGTCTTTAAAATTAGGCATAGCTGATTTGAATTTTTAGGGGCCCCAAAGCCTTGCTTGTCCTAGGGCCCCCAAAAATGCAAATCTGGCTCTGCCATTGCCAAACTGCAACTCACAAACCACATGTGACTCTTTGATAGCTTCAATGCAGCTGCAAACCCCAAAAAGTCAAAAGTCAGTATGAAGCAATACTTATTTAATTTAAAAAAAGTAATAATTTTTTATTTGTTTATTTATTGTAAAAATAGAAAGCATCTATACAAAATAAATTTAAGTGAAATATATAATAAACAATTTTTGAAATCATTTGTTAAGATTATCTCAAAGAACTGATTGCAGCTTTTAAAAGTGTTTTAGTTTCTCATATGTAAATCATAGTGATATAAGGTTTGGCCAGTCCTGATCTGTTCTATATCTTGATTACAATATATCAAGACAGAGTATTTCTGAGTGTGAGAGATTTGTTTCAATATTTGGGCATGTAAATATTAGAGCAAATTGTCAACATTCACACTGATTAAAAATAAAGTACTTCTAATTAGATGTATTTGTAGAGTTTGATTTTTATCAAATGTATCAAACTCAGTTCATATTTCACAGTAAAGCATTTGTTACTACATATATGAAGAATATTTTTGATTTTAGAAAGAAAATAAAAATACAATTTTTATATAGATAATTCTTGACATATAATGCATTATTTTTAACTTATGATCATGTTGCCATTGATAAATCCCACAATTGATCAATTAAATTTACATGACTAGATGTTGAATAATCTGATATGTCAGTAATACTTATTTTGTGTTTGTTTTTTTTTAAGTTTAATACAAGACTATCATTTATTATGAATAATGATACAGTAACTGATAAAGATATTTCTAATATATAAATACAAGACTATCATTTATTATGAATAATGATACAGTAACTGATAAAGATATTTCTAATATGATCATATTGACTTATAGATTGGGTGGTTCAAACCAAACCCCCACTTCAAGTCGAGGACTGTCTATATTTGTTTTATGTAACTGAGAATAACAACAATTTTCTAATAATAAAATATAATTATTATTTTATGAATTAACTGAGAATAACAACAATTTTCTAATAATAAAATATAATTATTATTTTATGAAAAAATAACTAACCTTTATGTATTTAAAAAGAATGTTGAATGTTTCCATTGTGAACACATTCTGAAATATATATGTTTAAAATATTAATACATATTAAATGTAAATTTCCCTTTAATAATCATTTTAAATATTTTGAATATAATCTATTAAACACATATATTCTTTGACTTACATTTCTAGAGGAATTAAATTATTATGGTAAAAATATCATCATCACAAACTATATACAGATATCCCTCAGTTTACAAAGATTATTGGGGTTATAAAAACTGTTTGTTACATGAAAATTCATAAATCTGAAACTCATTTCTCATTAATTCCAATGTTAAAATTTTTTATTGGTTCCTGGATGCCATAAAGTCATCCCATTTCATCTATTGATGTTAAAGCATTTGAAAATCATTAATAAATATAATTATGTATATTATATTACAATAGTTTATGATAGATATTATTATTACTTATTTAGCCTATTACTTGCCATTCAATTTTGAATTTCAGAGCCACTAAATGCCAAGTGAGCTTCAAATTTAAATCTAATAAGGCATTAATCTTGCTAATTGTGATTTTTATTTATTAATTAAAAATTTTCATCAGATATTGTCTTAAAGTTATATAATTCTTAAAATTATTCATTATGTTAAATTATTGTAAAAAATAAATCAATTTTTTGGAGGTTAGTATTGATATGTTGATTCTATTTATTAAAAATTCATTAATTATAACTTTTGTATGATAATTATTTTAACGAAATTTATAGATACAAAATAATTTATTTATTTAAATCATTATATTGGTTAGATCAGACATCTTTCAATAGAACAAAAATTTACTGTCATTTCTCATACTTATTTATGGATAAAAAATATATCAGAGATAAGCCAAATATCAGATTTGATACTGGATCCTCTAGTGAATTCAAAAATGAATTTTATTTTAAAATCAATAGTATACACAGTAAATTTGATATATCTGATACAATCAGTGAAGAAAATATATAAAAAAAAGCATTGATTTAAACAAGTTACAGTGGATAATTGATCATTGATTATATAGCTCTTTTTCAAAAGCAAAAAATTTAAAAAAAAAATAAAAATTAAAATTAATTTTTATTAAATTAATTTTTACAAAATGAAAAAATGGCATAGATTTATGCTCTTCATTAAATTTAATTCGTAAACTGAGGAATATTGTATGTCAGGGGTGATCAAACTGTGGTTCTTTGGTACCTTCAATGTGGCTCCATACCTTATAAGTCAATAGTTAATATGAAGCAAATATCTACTCAATTTTAAAAAAATAATATATTTGTAGTTTGTTCATTTGTTATAAAAAGTAATATGCCTCTATACGAAATAAATGCATGTGAAATATAAAATAAACAATTTTTGAAACCATTGTTAAGATTACCCGAAAAAACTGATTGCGGCTCTCAATTATTTGAAATTCTCCTAAATGGCTCATAGTGACATGAAGCTTGGCCACCCCTGCTATATGTAGTCTACTACAAGACATAATATACATAATGCATCATAAAATAATAGTTATATGTACAATTTAAACCATATTACATTAGTTAATTGCAAAGATTTGGTTTTTGTATTAATGTATTTGTTTTATATATTGTGTATGTTTTGTGCAATTAATAAATTATTATTATTATAAAATCCAATTATTTTTCTATCAATAGTTATCAATCATCATCATTATTATTGTTAGTAATATTAACTATTATTAAATATAAAAGGAATAAAGATCATTATATTAAAGAATAAACACATAAGTTGCATGGTAAAGCAGTTGCTTACCATCTTGGAGAATCTGGATTCAATTCCAAGTATCATAAAAATAATCCTATGTAAGTGTTAAACTACATAAGTCAAGGTTCCAGTTTATCCTCTTTTCTTTACAAAAGTCTCTCAACCTTTAAATTTATCTAAATAATAATAATCATTACTTTCACTTTTTTATCATTTAAGGAATAACGATCAGCTCCAATTTAAGTGAAAAACATATATAATTTATTATACCAAAGAACTTTCAGCCTAATGAAGCCATCTTCAGCAATTTTAGGACAACAAAAATAGAATAGATCATTAGAGTACCACAGAACAAGATCAGCAAACTGTGGCTGTTTGGGTACATACATGTGGCTCTGAAGTAAAATTGAAAAAGAAAATAAAATTATCATAGTTTTCATTTATAAAATTTTTAAATCAAGTCTACATATTTATGAGAACAATCGTTTTCTAACATTAATTTCATTAAATGTAAATTAAGGAGCCAAATTACTGATACCAACTTGGAATCATGCCTTAAATTAAAAATGACTAGCTACAAACAGGACATACAGAAACTTTCTAAGGAAATGCAAGCTCACTGCTCACACTGATTAAAACCAATAAAAGCAATTTCTGTGTGATGTTATTTCATTTAATAGATATAATTAATATCATAACTTATGATATTACTTTAAATTTTCCTTATTTGTAAAAATATGTTTATGACTCTCAAATACTTTTTAAATTGTTGCTATTGTCTCAAAAGTTTGCAATTTAGATTATAGATATTCTAATGATCTAATTTATTCTTGTTGTTCTAAAACGGCTGAAGATGGCTTCATTAAGCTGAAATTTCTTTGGTATAATAAATGATATATATTTTTCACTTAAATTGGAGCTGATCCTTATTCCTTAAATGATAAAAAAATGAAAGTAATGATTATTATTATTTAGTTAAATTTAAAGACTGAGAGACTTTTGTATCTATATTAAAAGAGAAAGAGGACAAACTGGGAACCTTGACTTATATAGTTCAACACTTACATAGGATTATTTTTATGGAGACTTGGAATTGAATCCAGATTCTCCAAGATGGTAAGCAACTGCTTTACCATGCAACTTATGTGTTTATTCTTTAATATAATTTTTAGTGTTATATCATTGTTACACATTAATGCTGAATAACATATGCTCTGACATATACATGTTTCAACTTATTTAGAATTTCACAGAACAATACACCTATATAATTCTGAGACTGCCTGTACTCAGAAATTTAACCCTTTGAAAAATCAAAAGATAAAATAAGAAAATCATAGAAAGACACGAGGTAAGAAGAAAAGATTATGATAGAAGAAATATAGCATATTATTTGTGGAAAAGAGAGGCACTCTTTAGTTACCATTTAGAATATGCAAATTAGATGGTAAGCAAATTTTACTTTCCATACCCACAATTTGAAAATTGTCTTAAATTTGATTTTTAGAAAAAAACAAAAGGTTTCCAAAATGCATTGTAGAAATTAAGTTTCTTTATGACTACCAATTTCTACATGAAATAGTTAAAAGCAAGCATTTAAATAAGTTGATTACTATTAACAGATGGAGAACATATGCATTTAGATAGAAGAGAAGTAGATTAGAAAATAATAATAAGAGAAAAGTAGTAAAAATAATGAAAATTTATATAAGTTATAAAATTTGTTTATATAGATCTGATGAGATTTGATGTGAAGTTAAATTATGCTAAATATAAAATAAAGATTATATAAAAAAATGAAATGGCTTAATGGCCCAAGTTTGAAAAAAAAGAAATAAAGAATTTTTTGTAGATAGCATTGGACTTAAATTTCCTAAGTCCATATAGCCTTAGACTTAAGTTTTTCAACTATCCTGTTTATAGGCTTATGTTATGTTAATTTTCAACATAAGCCATTAACATTATTAGCAGAGTACTATGAATTTATTATAATAAATTACTATTCAATTTCTCAAAAAAAGATAAAGTAACATTGAAATTCTTTAAACAAGTATTTCAACACACCAGAGATTAAGCTTTTAAATACTTTTATAATTTTACATTTGTATTAAAACATTCATTATTAGATCTAATAAATTATTAAATTTAGAATATAATATTTATTAATAAACTTGAATGGAAACTAAAAATATTCATATAATATTTTAAAATTTTAATCTCCTCAGAACATATTTTTATGCTGAATTATTTTTATCAAATTACAAGAAAATTCAAACCAATTAATAATATAATTAGTAATAATATATATTTCTTTGAATCAAACATGAAATTCTGAAAGAAAAATTCTAGTTTTTTTATATTAAAAGGCCAGATAAAGATTTGCTAATGTTGTTCTTTTAATAAGAGTACAGTGGTGCCTCACAATTCGACGGTGTTGAAATTTAACATTTGAGTTTCGTGGGGTGAGGCATGCACGTTCATGGAATTGTGTGATATCATTTGCTATTTGTCAGTTTTTTTTGGGCTAATTTGGTGTTTGCCTGTGTTGTTTGTGTTAATTTTCAATTCTACATTTTTCAAAAAGTAAAAAATTTGTAATTATTATTATTTTTTTGATTGAAATGTAAGAATGGGCTCAAAGAGAACTGACCAAAGGAATATTCCGAAAAGAAGAACACTCGATTGAGCAAAGAGACGAAGAAAAAAATTTAGAAAAAGTGCAGAAAGGTAGGTTATTTTTTTGAGTGAAATGTAAAGATGAGTTCAAAGAGAACTGACCATAGGAATAATTCCCGAGTAAGAACTGACCAGAGGAATAATTCTGAAAAGAAGAACACTTGATTGAGTAAAGAGATGAACCTGAGGAATAATTCCGAAAAGAAGAATATTCAATTGAACAAAGAGACGAGGAATAATTCCGGAAAGAAGAACACTCAATTGAGCAAAGAGACGAAGAATAAAAATTGTAGATAAAATGCAGAAAGGTAGAACAATTAAAATGTAACTTGAGTATGGCATTTCCTAGGACAACTGTGGCAATGTTTTGCAACAGAGAGAGAAGATTATGGGTGCTTGGGACAACTGTGGTCAACAGAGAGAGAAGATTATGGGTGCTAGGGTGTCTGCTGGAAGACTTTATTCCAACATTCAAGGACTAATAAATTGTGTGTTGTGTATAAAATAGTGTATTTTGAAATTTAGTGTGTTAATAGTAAAACACATTCACTATATTATTTACTTTATTATATCTCTCGTTTTGTGTATAAAATAGTGTATTTTGAAATTTAGTGTGTTATACAATAGTAAAACACATTCACTATATTATTTACTTTATTATATCTCTCTCACCTCACACCTTAGGGGAGTGGGATGGGATAAATAATATATTGTATCTCTCTCACTCACTAGTTAGGGGAGTGAGATGGGGGTCCAACAACGAATTAATCTATTTTACATAATCTTATATGGGAAATATTGTCCCGCAAGTCGACAATATAGGAAATATTGTCCCGCAATTCGACAGTTTCTCAATTCGACATTAGTTCGGCGACGGATTAGAGTCTTATATGGGAAATATTGTCCCGCAATTTGACAGTTTCTCAATTTGACATTGCTTCGGCAACAGATTAGTGCGAAATTGCGAGGCATCACTGTATTACATAATATTTTAGTGCATGTCCACAGATGTAAATTTTTAGTTTTAAAGATATACTAAAAGCAGTTTAATTATAGTATATTTTGACTCTTTATGAAAATATTTTAGAATGCATATTATTCTTTTTGTAATTATATTTAACAATTATTATTTATATTTTAATATACTTATGTTACATTATGATTGATTTATTAATTAAGCTAACAAATTGCATAAAGAATATATCTGACAACACCCTTGAGAGGGTCAATCAGAATTTTGAAGAATGGATTCAAAAAGTTGGCCAAAAATATTCTTGATAAATGATTTCTTTATCATAGTCATTTGGCCAACTTTTTGTTATTTTAAGGCATTGCTTTCAAAAATTTTTTCATTGCAACATTCCAAAGACATCCAAAATTCTGTATGACACAAAAAAATAAATAAAGCTATTACATTATTATAATATTTTCACATTTTTTAGAAATGAAAAAGTTTCTCTTATAAAATATTTACATTTAAAAATGAAAAATCTTTTTATTAAAATTTAAGTTTATTTTATTAACTTTATTTTTTTTTCAGTAATTATGCAACCCCACATGATGTTATATGACATTCTAGAGCAGTGGTGGCCAACCCCGTGCCTGCAGGCGCAAGTGCACCCACAGTTGGTCTGTTATGCCTCCACGGCAAGATTTCCAAAAAATTAATTTAAATATATCATTAAAAATGAAAAATCTTTTTATTAAAATTTAAGTTTATTTTATTAACTTTATTTTTTTTTTCAGTAATTATGCAATCCCACATAATGTTATATGACATTCTAGAGCAGTGGTGGCCAACCCCGTTCCCGCAGGCGCAAGTGCACCCACAGTTGGTTTGTTATGCCCCCACGGCAAGATTTCCAAAATTTCTGTATTATTTCCACACATAAAGCCATAACATGTTAAAAATTTTTTGTAGGACAAAAACGTATTATTTGGAAATACACTAATTCAATGGGAAAAATTGATTCGGATTACGAGGTTTTCGGATCACGAACAGGGTCAAGGAACGGATTATGTTCGTGAACCGAGGTATCACTGTATATAGAAATTAAAATATGCAATATTATTAAATATGATAAAAAAACTGCTACTCTTTTATATAAAATATTGGTCCAAGTCCGGAATACCGAGGGCACAAGAAGCATAGCACCGATCAAAAAAGACGATAAACTGCATAAACTTTGCAAAAGAACTATACCTCTATCTGATGTAGGAGACGAGAAAATGAGCGACGAAATTAAAGTACTTCCCAGCACGTAGTAATTAAATCAGTGCGTGCTGCCATCTTGAAAAGTTGTTTTGAGACCAGAGGTAGTTTTGAATTTTTAATACAACGGAATTATCTATTCGTATTTTAATAATCAATCGATGGAGAATGAATCTTAATTCTCTAATGCATACAGATTTTTGGAATGAATCGTTAACATAACGGAATTCTGATTCCCACTTTTAATCATCCATCGATGAGGGACGAAACTTTTAATTTTCTTAGAAATGCATCAGATAGAATTACGGTTTAACAGTTTCCGAGATGTATTAAAGAAAAAGCTACTATACTCACATTTTATTTTTGGAAAACGATAACTGTCATTTACTTATCTCCTTTCATGTGATGATTCCAGCTACCGCGTGAAATCTGGTATAGAAATCTGTGCATGAAACAATTTACACAACATTCAAGATGGCGGCGCGCACCGATTTGGACACTGCGTTGGAAAGTGCTTTTATTTCATCATTATACTTACGTCGTCTGCAACAGACTGAACAAATTTTCTAAACAAAAAATACTTCTGTTTACATTTTTCGATCGGTGTTATTCTTGTTTTCGCTATCCTAAACATGTATTCTCCATTATTTACCTTAATTATAGGCAACTTGTTCCACATATTGACAACTGTCTTAAGCGTGATCGTGACATTCTCACTTTTTTTAACTGAAATGATATTTACATTTGCAGGGTCATCATCCACGTCATTTTCATCTACGTAAAAATTCGATTCTTTCTTAGTTGACTGCATTTCTGATATTTTAAAGGCATAATAAAATTATAACTGTAAACACATCAAATCTCACTAAACGATTCTGCTGTATCCATGGAGGACTCTGCTTTGCCGCGAGGAATTTCTAATCTAACTCTAGCCAATCAAAAACTAGAATTTGTAATATTACATCATCTTTCCGTAAAAACCCTAAGTTCACATTTCCTGTTATTTTTTATTATTCTTATCATTAGATATAGCGATTTTAATCATTAAAATGCACTGCAAATATATTAATTTTTATTTTAATTGTATAATCCGTTTTAATTCTATTAAAATATAGTACCATATCTCAGGATTTAATTAGATAAGATTATAATTATCGTAAAAAATGAAGTATTGTAATTGCATTTTATCATTGATTCATTGTATTTCTTTTTTGTCCAGCGATGATATTTTATTTGTTGCTAATGTATCTTAAAATGTAGCAAAGTTTATGCCAAAAATTGATTTAGCATTCGGTCTTAGATATCGTTAAAATACGAAGTGCTAGGACATTTCTGTTTTTGGCTATTTATAAACGTAGATCGTTGTTATAAACCAAGTAGATTGTTATAAACAGACAAATATAGTATAAACTAAAGTACTAAATAGAAAAAGTAGCGACACTTTTGTGGTGCATTTGCCGACAACGTAGTGCTCCCATAGGCTGCTCGGTATCACGTGACCTTCTTTCCGCCTTTGTTGTGCATTTGTATATCGGTGCATCCTAAATAGTCAATTGAGTGTAAATATCATAACTTTTTATCGATATGACGGGCTGTTGTGCAATAGAATGTAAAGCTAAATCGAAAGAACGAAAGAGGTATTAATTTCGAAAATTAATATACTAAATAAAATAAATGAAAAATATAATTGAACATGGATAAACAGGTGCAACCACTGATCAAAGTAATATTTTCAATAAGTATTTCCGTCGATAGTTTTTAAATGAAACTTCTTATAGATTTTAAATTTAATTATGTAATTTAGGCATGTATAATTTACTCTCGATTAAACAAATTATTGATTATGTATATCCCAGTGGTATATCCTTAATAAAAAATTCTTTATAAAACCTTTCCTTTTTAGCAAAAAATACTCGGTTCATTGATTTAAAGCGTATGGATTTGTAAAGATTATTTGTTTTCTAATATTATATTCATTATTTTTATTATGAAATAAAAGATTTTTGTATATACATTAAATTTAAATTGTACTTTTACAAATAAAAATTAATTTATCAATAAGCTATACATTTTATAAAACAACTATATATGTAGGCATATTTAAGACATACTAATATCCATGCTCAAAATATGCATTTCAGATTTCAAAAATCTATCATCAGCAACTAAATTTTTAATGTTGTTCATGTCTAAAGATATGTAGTTATAACAAAATTGCGATAGAATTACAAACCGTATAATCCATTCCTTATAAATTTTAAAGTATAAACCTTTTAAAAAATAATATTAAAATGTGAGTACTGTACATATCCAAGACCATACCTTAACATACAGCATTAATATGTAGAACATGTTAATGCTCTGTTAAAATATTATGTTATATATATTATGTATATTAATGTTGTAATATGCAAAATAAATAAATATATATATAGAGAGAGAGTATAATGTTCTAATATGTTGCAACGATGGTAACAACATTGTCCTGCTATATAAATGCTCTTTTTACATAGCGCATTATAATTAATAAATAAATTAAAGTTAAATAAAATAAAGAAATTAATAATAATAAAAATAATAGGTGATAGTAAAATTTTAAAGCTAATTCCAAAAAATGTACGTAAATGATTTAAATATGTCAATTTATTGTTTTACTAGCAGATGACAAAGCTGCTCTTTGCACAAACATGGCGGAGTGTCACTACTTTCCCTATTTAGTACTTTAGTATAAACCAAAATCTATAAATACTATATGGTCATTTCACTCCTACCGATAGCAAAAGAAAAAATGTGAAGGTTTAGATTTTAATCACTGTCACATTTGGAGCGATGACAGACGAATTTATATAGAGTTACTTTATAGAAGCTTATAGGTCAAACATAACACTGCAAAATTAGTTTTAGCAGGAATTTCTTTATATTTAGATAAATTAGAATGAAAACACCTTAGAGTTATCCTTAACATTTTATGGGCTTAAACTTATCAATATGAAAAAAATAACATTTCAAAATTTTAACGTTAGTTCACAACTATCATTTTTAAGTCAGCAATTTTGCAGTTGTGACCCGTTTTTTCCTCGATTCTTCAAATATGTTTGAAATAATGCCAATTAATTAATACAATTCTAATTGTTCTGAAATTACTAACAAGAAAATTTTGTCATCATTAATTCTACAGAAAATGGATTTAAAAAATTTTAAACAAAAATTGAAAATGTATTTCAGTGTAATGCCCAGTATAATAATTAAGTTTGAAAAATAAATAAATAAATTATTTGATTGGCTGAATTATTGTATCTGAGCACAAAGATCATACAAATGCTGAAAAAAAACTTTATTAAAATTTCTGGATCGTAGCAGATATACTATAGGCATTTGAAGTAAAACTTTCTGTATTATAATGTAAGTTGGCAAATAAGGCATAATTCTTCGATAATAGCAATATTATAATTACATTTTACATGATTATTTAAAAAACTATTATTTGTTGATATATTGGTAAATAAATTTTCAAGGGTATTAATGTCAATTCCATTCATAAAATAATTTATAATTTAGTTCAAACTTTTATGTAATGCATATCTCCTTTAGTGAAAATAATTTTCTGAAATTTATTTTTATATCTGATAGAAATGGTATGTATAGTATATAGTTTTGAAAGAGGAAAATATCTCATTATTTAAAATAATTCCTTTATCATTTCATATCTAGTACTGTATTAGAACTTTTTTGATTGGAATAAAACTATCCGAGAACTGAAAATTTTAGTGATTAATTTTGATAGCAATGGAATTTACTCTTCTTATTCATTTTTCTCCTGTTTTGAAAGATTATATACTGTAAATATATAAATCATCTTACTTTAAAATTTATTCACATAGGTACTAGTAGTTTAGTATAAATAAATTTAGAGATGTTTGAATATTTACAGTTAATAGAGAAATTGGAAGTGGGATTTCTATAATAGATTTCTTTTCAATATAGAGAAGTAAACACCACAACAACAAAATTATTTTAGAAATCAAAAACCATTTCACAGGAATTATTTGCCCTCTTTAGCTGATTTTTTATCCTTAAATTTAAAAAAATGAAATATATAATTTCAAAGAGTATTTCAAATGAACAAAATTTCAATAATTTATCTGATAGTAATAAAAGATCGATTTTTTTTTCCTGTTCATTTCGTCTCTCTCTCTCTTTCAAATTTCAAATGATTAAAAGAAAAAAATAATAAAATGTAAAATGTTTCATTCCTTAGAGATCATTAAAATAATAATCCAAACATTTAACAACGTTATCTTTGAAATTTGAAATTTTAGCTTGATTTTCATCGTAAGTTAGATTAAATTTATAAATTTTTATCTTTGCTTAATTAAATTTATACCGATAAAAATGTAACAATTAAAAATCTGATGCTTCTTCTCACACTGATTTTCTTCTAAAATTTAACGCGAATTTCTTTTATTTCTTTATAAATACAGATTCTTTTCCAAATTTATAAGATAAACAAACAAATTTAAAACATTATTTTCATTAATTAACAACAATAAATGATTTTTCTTAAAGTTTTTATTTCAAAATTTTCATTTTCCATTATTTTGTTAAGTAAATCATCAAAGTTTTGTTAACTTTCTAAAATCTTACAAACGCATTTTATTTTTGCTAATTAATTTAAGTAACTTCACAAAACTATAGTTCTAAATGTACACTCTAATTAAAACGATGAACTTCTTAAGATGCACGACAAGAAAGTTGTTTTTACTATCCAAATAATTACTGACAGAAAACAAGATGAGACATGTGCTAATGTCATTGATATTCAATATTCTGAATAACTTAGAATATAAGTAATATAATCTAAGAAGAGTTTGGAAAAAAAAGATTAATATCGATCTTCTAAAACGGTTGATATTGGGATATTTCCCAATATAAACTATTGAGATGATTTTCTCTTCCAGTACAGAATCAATCATTCTTCAAGCTATCTATTGACACCAACTGCAGACGTCTAAAAGGAAACTATTAAGAAGTGAAAAAATACACATAAAAGTAAACAGTTCTGCTATCATTCTAGTTTTATAAACAAAAATATACACAAAAAAGTAAAAGTTTAAAGATTTTTTGATAATATAAACAGGCCAACTTTTAAAATTTCTGTAAAATTTTACGGAATAAATTTACTCAAATTTTGTTTATTGAGAAAACCGACTATCATATTCCAGAGCCAACTAACGATAAATTATTTTTCTGATATGGACCATTTATAATGTGTTTGTTGTTTTAAATGCAATAAGAGACGGCAAAAATCAGTAATAAGAACAAGTTAGAATTCAAAACACTCTGCAGCAGCATTCTATAGATTTAGGAGGAAAAAAAAAATCTCGGTTAAACATATATACATCCATACGTTTCCAAGACAAGAATTTTGTTTCTTTTCTCATAGCCTTATAAATCAAATTTATTGACTAAAAATCAAATTTATAACAGTTACTTTCTTTGTAGAAAAAAATAAAATGAAAAATAGATAAATTAGAAATATAGGAATGAAGAAAAAAAAATTATTTTTCTATTGTCCCTATAATAAATTGATGTCTAGCATAATTTTTCAACCGAACTGACTTATTATAAATATTTAAATTTTTTTAAAACAATAGTAAAACATGTTTGACAAATTTATTAGAAAATCTATATGTGTGTATCTATATATAAATTTAAAAAATCATTGTAGACATCTTTTCTACAGAGGTATCAAAATTTTGTTTTCGGTGACATCTTGCAACAATCAATACTTTCTACTGCGACCTATCATCAATAATTTTGTTCTTACAAATTTTTTTTTTCGTATATTGGAGTATTTCTCTAAAAAATAAAAAAATATTAAATATGTTTCGTGTCTAGAAATAAAAATTTACTTTTTACATTCAAACTTACGGTAATGTTTATAGTAAATTATTATTTGTTCGAACTATTACCGTTACTAAAACTACTTAAACATTTCTCTATACAGTTTCAGAAAATAAAAAGAAAATTTTCTTCTTCACGGTAGATTTACAGTTTACAGTTTCGTGATTAATTCTTCTAATTATAATATTCTTCTCATTTTTAATAGAAAAAGTTTTTGATTAAAAGTTGAAAATGCTTTAATTATATCTGATAAATGTAGCATTTAATTTATTCGTGATAATTAGAGCTGAATTAATACATAAAATAATTTTTATTTAAAAAAATCAAGTTGTAATTTTTTTGAGAATTTTTAAGTGTTAATTTAATTTTTTAAGTTATATGATATTAAATATTTTTTATAAAATGGTAACTTTAGTCGAAAAGTGCCATTATTGCTGAAACATTTCATGCAAAAGTAATTTTTAAATTAAATTTTTGTTTAGTTGTTATATTTATAAAATGAATTACAAATAAAATAAATAAAAATATGAAACTTATTTATAATATAATAGTGAATAAATATTCTCATTATTTGTGAAACAAACATTCCAAATAAAGAACATAAACACTCCAAATGTAAAATTCTATTATTTTTCTGTGATGAATTTTATATTATTTTATTTATTAAATCTAAATTAAGTTTATTTATAAAAACTTAATGTAAATTGATTGTAGAAAGAATAATTGGCAAAATGATAGCAGATAAACATAAAACAGCTTGATGACATTTTTTGTCAAAAAATAAATAAAATTAGTTCCCTATCCTAATCTCTAACAACAATCTAGGTTACAAGTACGAATTGAGCACAAAAAAAAAGGAACACAGCGCCTCTAGTGATGGGATTTCAAAACTCAGAAAAATCTTAAAGCAATGGCGTCGAAGTGGAATGATCATCTATGGACCATATATAATAGTATTTATAGACATTGATATAAACTTTGAATTTTGTTAATGATTTTTAAATTCCTAACTTAGAATGAAATAGTTAAAACTTTAGAAATAAACATATTTGAAAATTACCATTGAAAGAGTTTAAAATGAGGGACATATATTACTAAAAAAATTACTTAAATTAAAAACCAAACTGTTTATCCGATAGAGATGATGCAAAGTCAGATCTTTTCTATTGTTCGATCTTATTGCTATTAGAATAATACTCATGATGATTCAAAATTGAATTCTGAATCATATTTCTGCGATCTCCTCAGTCGATTCCATATTACATAATGGCATAAAACAAGTTTACTTTTTGAATTTGACATTCAATGATTGATAAAAAGTTGGGAAAAAGATCAGAAATAAATTATCAGTTATTTTGGATTCATACCACATTTTTTTGCTAATAGATGACATCACTTTTCAGTTAATAGTAATTACTAAATGGTGGGGCCATAACGATCTTGCCACAGGCTGCCGATCCCTGAGGACAGATCAGCCGGTTGTAGAGCGGGAATCGATAGGCTGGAGCTGGATATTATGAATAAATTTTCCAAGGAAATGGGATCAGAAAATCGAATCGGGCTGACAGCCATATCCCATGAGTATATGGCCGCCACGATGATGGCAGCTTAACCAAAATGCCCTAATCTAACCTAACCATCGGGGCGGCCGAATGGCCGAGTGGTAAAGCGTTGGCATGCCACGGAGGAGGACCCGGGTTGGCGTCCTAGGTCTTGTCCCGGATTCGGGGTACTGGGCCCGGCCCGGTGATCTCCGTCCTTCACCATCCGGTCCCCCTCCACAGGTGTGGGTGCAGCCCGTGGTTGGTACTGCCCACCCCCTCCACGGGTGTGGATGCAGCCCATGGTTGGAACTGGCCCCACCCCTTAGTAATCTCTCTGATTGGAAAGGGGGCGTAAAATATGCAAAACAAAAAAAAACCTAACCATTGACTGGATTGGCCGCGTGGAAACGCTTTCGTCTTTCCACTATAGAGGGCCCAAGTTCGAGCCTCGGATCCCACCACTTGAAAATAATTATCATGGGGCTGGGCCCAGTTTGTTGATTCCTGCCTCCACAATCTGGCTAAGCCCTCCACAGGAATAGAAAACCTGTGGAAGAGCTTGTTTCGCTCCGTCACTTACAAGGAAAGTGGCATCATCTGTTTGCAAAAATATCTAATCTAACCGAATTTATTAAGTCACCAATAATATTGAACTTATGACTTCACTGGATAGCCGAACTTACTAAGGATACCGATGAGTATGTCGGCGGTCCGTGGTGAACGCAAGAATATGGCTAGGCTTAATCTCTGGTTGGAAAGTGTAATCAAAAGAAAAAAGTCACTGTTCGATATCGATTTGGGAGTCAGCTGGACTACTCTGTAGTTTTCCAATTAATAATCAGATAATTGAAATATCATGCTAAAATAGTTGAAATAATTTAATGTAATCAATCATCATAGATATTAATAGTCAAACGTGGTTGGCTGGCTGGATGTCCCTTTTTCGGTTGAACTGCTGTACCGATTTCTATAAATAGGGTATCTTTAGAAAGATCTAATTTTTGGATGTCTGCGACAGCGAAAATTATTTATTATTATTAATAATTTAAAAATTAAAGAATAAAAATTACATTGAAATTATAGTTCCTCTAAAAAGACAGAATTCGCAGATGTCGCTGTAACATAATAATGGATGCCATTTTATGATTCTCTCATCGATGGATTCCCTACACGACTTCGGAGGTGTTTTTCGTCGTTATACACAGTATTATAAGATAATATTTTCACTCATTTATATGAGCGGGTAATTTCTAATATAATCTAAATTATATAATTATTTGTAAAAAAGGATGTCTTTAAATCTCAATACAGAGTCGGACGGTGGGATTCAATTCCTTGATCCTATATTGCAGACTTTTTTCAGGAAAGGTCTAGGCTTGCATGATTCGTTGCATCTAAGGTCTACCTCCATCAGAGATGTAGCCGCTCCGTGGTGAGCACTGAAATGCTTTGCTGCTTAGTATTCGCCGAGTGGAAAACATATACAGTCGATTCTCGCTATTTGCAGTAGTTACGTTCCGTAAATTTTTCGCGAATACTGAGTTAGCGAATAGTAAACCATTGTGCCTATGGGAAATATAGAGATAGGTTCCTGTGAATCTTTCTTCCCAACATTTTCATACTTGGTTTATGTGTTTTTTTCTATTTACAGGCATCTTATTTAATTTGTATTACATTACTTATAAATAATTACAGTATATGTACTGTATAGTACTATATACAGTATTAAAATTACAGTAAAATCTTTATTTTAATTTTTAAAAACATTAATTATGTAGTAGATAAAATCTTATTTTTGATTGATAGTTTTTGATGTTGCAAGATGTTTGATGTAACAGCTGACATATTGTCTTTCTGAACTGCGTTGAAAAACTGCATCAGCCTTATCTACGTCGCTTTTTGCCATAGATCTTCTAAAATTTCGGCGTAAGGAGCAAATGCGCAGGAAGTTAGGCGCCTAAATTTGAGGCTGCATTCAAGCATAGGGTCATATTCTTCTATGGGACCTGCGACGATATGAACAAGCTTTTGCCCTACCTGCGGTTTGTGGAGTGAGCAAGGATAGGTAATGAGCAATTTTCTGGCAAACCGTTCAGAGTTACATTTGGTAACAAACAACTTCCTTTCTCCCTCTCTCTCCAGAGAGAAACAGAAAGCGTGTACATCAATTATTTAAAATATAATAAAGAAATTAATCTGTGACATTTAAAAATCTTTCAGATATCAAATTTTTATCTTATTGGTGCTAATTAATCAATATTTCTGTGTTGCTAAATTATTCCTGGTTAATCTGCAATTCTACATTGGTAACAGTTTTGTTCGTCCAGCTTAGCCGCGACTATCGATGCAAGTACGCGTGTGCTAACTGAACGAGTCCAGTGACAAAATAGGGATGACAGGTTCGCACATGGATGTTTTAAAACGCAAGATAACTGAAGTTGAATGGAAGTTTATTGTAATGTCAAATGCTAAATGATTAGTTTCGATGGTGGATATAATATATTTAACAAAACTTAATTCAATAATTTTTATCTAATAAAATATAATCATTAAATACACCCGGAATAAAAAAAAATAACGATTTACCTTTAATTAATAACAGTTCTCATCACACACTGAATCAGTTGTTGAATCATTGTCAGTCAGTGAAATAGAGTGGTTCACAACACCTCTTCACTCACTTCTTTATCCCAGTAAGCCGCTTCTATTTAATCGAAACCGAAACCGAAATCATCCCCCACCTATCATTACACCAACTGCGACTCTCCCTTTCGCGTTTGGACTCATCCATCTTAGGTAGGCGCGGCTTTCGTGGACGGACAATATTTTCGCCGCTCAGCGGAGTCCGCGAATAAGCGCGAAAGCACCGCGAATAACGATTTTATGGTTACAAATAAATTTTCGCGAATAATCGAATATGCGTATACGGAATCCGCAAATAACGAGAATTGACTAAAAAAACTCACTTAATCAGTCACAAATCAATCATACTTAATTTTTTTGTCAACAGATGACGCCACTTCAACATAGCAACATATCGATGCACAGCAATCAGATTCAATTTCGGGTTCCATATCTCAGTTTTTCAGTAGTAGTTTGCTCCCTGCCCACCTATAAACCTTTTTTTTACTTGACTGCCGACCTTATCACGATCTCTGCCAAACATTGTAGACTAGAATTTTGAGAAAAATCGGAAAGCTGCATGAAACGAGAATCACTTTAAATAGATGCTTCCTAAATACAAAATAAAAAAAAAACCCATAATTTTTTGTTTTATTTATTTAATAATATTAAATTAATATATAAAATATATAAATTAAATTAGATGTATATTTTTCTTTTTCAAATTTTTAATTATATTTATCGTAAATTAATTATCGATTTAAATACGATTTATTTAATTCTTTTTTGCAATGTAAAATTACACACTCTACTAATAACAAAATTAGTTATGAGTAGAACTATTGATCATTTCAAAAATCAAACATGTTTTTAACATCAAACATTTTTTAAGAATTGTTTTAACTTTTGTCACAAGATGGCAATGTTTTCATTTTTAAGAAATAAAATTTAAAATAATAAATATTTATTGAAAAAATATAAACCTACCTATCGACATAATAAAAATACATATTGAGTAAAATTACCGTAATAATTGAATTTTTAAATAATTATGCAAATCTATAATACGTAAATAATTACATAATTTAAACACTAGATGGCAGAAAGAACGATGTATTGTCGTATTACAAAATTAAATTTTTGTTTTTCTTATCAATAAAATTTAGGCTCGTTAAGAAGAAACTCGTTTGTTTTGTTCTTTAGAATTTAATGTTTAATAATAAAAGTAAAAATTTCAATAGTATTTTGATAAACTTTAAACGAATTTTTGGCTAATAAATATACTTGTAATAATGAATGCGTGTAATAAACTTTTATATATTAGCCAAAGATTTGTTTTAAAATCATTTCTTTTATTTTAAATATTTTCCTTTTCAATAATATTTCGGATCGAATTTAATGATTTTTGTATTTATTTTTAAAATATTCGAATATATTTGGCTAAATATATGAAGAATATGATGAAAATGATCTTTTCCTAATTAAAGTTTCAGATCCTTATACAGCTTATAATTTTCAGGAAAATTATCAGTAAAAACAATTAAAATTGCTAAAATATTAATGCAACATACAAAAAGATGCCTTTCAGTCAGTGGTGGACTATGCCTAAAAATATTGGTTACCAGGAGACAAAGGGACCCACAACTATAAGGTTAGCATTTAATTTTTATAAGAATTTTTAAGAGGGTCCATTTCAACAGGATCCATTTTCCATCGGACATGCTGACACTCTGCCATTGCTTTCAGTATTTTTTATATTTTGCATGCATTTCAGTGTAATATACATGAAATACATGCCTTTCAGCAAGAAAAAACTGAGTGAAAAATACTATAAAATACAAATTTTAGTTATTTAACTATTAGAATGGCCATCAATTTTTTACTCTTTTAATAAACTTATGAGTCAGGATAATGATAACTGATAATTGTGTAGTTAAGTCTAATAGTGTCAGTAGAATTGAACATATCATCTCCAGTCTGCTTGTCGGTTTTCTTTATCTTAATAATTAATTTCATGAGTCTGGGAAGTAGGAGGAGCCATGTTACAAATCATGTGAGAAAAATATCTTCCTTATCATAGATCGGCTTATTCTATCTTTCTTTTTTCATTATGATTGAATGCTGCTTGGGATATTTCATGATTTCGCTAATTAGTATAAGAGTTTATCAGTTTTTTATCTACATCTATATTCGGTAATTATCGATAGAGATATCAACAAAGTAGCTCACTTTTTTAATAAAATTTTTCCAGAGTATTATTAATACCAGCTACGATGATTAACATCAGTAATACATGAAGTAAACAGTGATAATGCGTACCTCCATTTAAACATTTCGTCGCTATAAATTCATCATGAAGTTAAACATTAATCTTTAGGAGAAGTTAAACATTAGTTATATTTAATAATATTTAATGGAGTTATATATAAAACAACGTTTAAATTAATTAACACAAAACAATATACTTGTAGAACTTGAAGCGAACCGCAAGTATACTGAACAGTATAGAATATTTTATTTTATAAATCACAAAGCTATTTTTATCTGCAACAACATATTTAACTCTGCAGCATTTAAAACATTCATATCAGCAAAATTTAAGCAATATATAATTTTAGCAATAAATAGGCAGCAATAGAGACTAACTGGTGTTTTGATATATTTAACTTTGTACAATATAAAAATTATGTATATCAGCAATATCTAATCTATACATAAGTGTAAAGTAAATTAATCTAAGCATATTAAACTTGAAAATGGACAAATCTTCAAGCATTTTTAATAGATTCAGGCATAAGTAATATATCAGTCATAACTGATAAGTATCAGGTACTTATATATCAGTTATATAGGCTATATCTGATATATTTAGTTGTATATGACTGATATATTTCAGTTGTATATGACTGATATATTTCAGTTATATATGTTCGATCAATTATTATCATGTAAATATATATCAGTTATACATATATATGTACAACTGATAACAATTGATCAATCATAACCGAAATATATATATATATATATACAGTTATATCAGATTTATGTATATACAGTTGGAATATTAGATATCTGATATAGATTAGTTAGTTAGATATATATTAGTCATGTACTTAGTTACATGACTAATATATTTCGATTGTATATGTTTGATGAATTGTTATCAAACATATCTAATATATATATGACTGATATTGTAGAATATACTTGATCAGTTATCATCATGCAATATTTATATACAGTTACAATTATGTATGCCTGATAGGAACTGATCAAGCATGTAGTACAATTGAAAAGTTATAACTGATTCGATCAGTTGTATACCAGATATATAACTGATACGTTAAATGAAATACATCAATGTTTAATAAGTTTTTAATGCTTAAAGTCTGATTATGAGTTAATATCAATTAAACAGAGATGAGTATATTGTTGTTTAACTCGAGTATAATTGAATTTAACTCATAATCTTAAACGTTATAATTGATATTGCATCTAACCACAGTAATATACACATCTTAATTGATATCACATTAATGCCCACATCTTAAATACATTAACTACATCTTAAACATTATTGATATTGCAGCTATAAACCACATTAATGCACACATGCATTAATATGGTTTATAATTGTTAAAAATATCATATATTCTTCTGTTAGCATATATTTTCAAATCGATTCTGGATGCAATGCTAAAATTGAACAAAATTTAAGATTACGTGATGTCGGATACGATTCTATTAGAAGTTAGCAGAACTAATCAACACTTGGTTGCAGATGATAGCTGATTTCGTCAACTTTTCCAATTAATTCGGGTCTCACCGTAAGACGACATAAGATAGATGAGATGTGCTGTTAAAAGTCATTAGTCAAAAGATTGCGTGACCAATGATCAGTGAGCAACTGACATATGTCTGAGCTTCATCCTCCCATATCATTATTTACATGGGAAAAATACATAATTGCATCTTGCTTTGAACACCATTCGGATGTTACAAAACATCTATAACGCAACCTATAATAATTGCAATATCAAAAACATACATTCCCTGCAACTTCTATGGCAAAAATTAAAATTAAAAAAAAAAAAGTCATCGCTACTGTTGAGTGGATCGAACGTGTATAATAACTATAAACAACAGCTCAACGGATATATATGTTTAAATAAATAGGCAAAATTATTGTTTTATTAAAAGTAGACTTAACTGTAATTGGCCTTCGATATAAACAGCATTGTTTTGACAAACAATAATACCTGACATATGGCATTCGATAGTTAAAATAAAAAAATGGCAAACAGCTAACGTGAATGTCAACTCGACGGAAATCGTGTCCTGTTAGGTTAAAGGTCATCACAGTTTATAAATCTGCAACGCGGATAATCTGTCGATCCGTTGTTAACGGTATTCATTTCTCGAAAATGGACCCAAACATTCCCAATTTCGGTTCGCGTAAACCCATTGCATATCAAATAACGTTTTTTATTGATATAAATATTTTTTCCCACTTTTGTTTACGGGAAAATATTCATAATTATGCGTGATTCATATATAAAAATTTTCCCAACATTTCGTGTAAAATTAATTCATTCCAAATAAATTTTGAGGACAGAGAAGTCATTGTTGCGTGATTTCAATTATAGAAATTCGACTTAGGCCGAACATGACGTCATAGGCCTTAGGCAGTCACGTGTCGGATTAGAGAGGAGAAAAAAATAAATAAATTTTCGATTTTCGTCTTACAAACAAATTACCGATTCGTAATTTTCTATACATAATATATGATTAATCGCTAACCTTCTAAAACAGTTGCACAGAACGTTTCGGTTCCTCCAAATCAAAAGTTCTTGTTTTTTGAGGGAATTAGAATGATAAATACGTTCAAAACTAAACTACACACGTAATAAAAAAAAAATTATATTAACGATGTTTACATTATTTACTGGAAATTAAAAGTGTAATTCGATTTTTTGAAATTTTCTTAAATATATATATAAATATGTCAAGGATAATTATGAGGAACTTTGATTTTAATCTCTAAACGAATGGTTCAATCTAAGATTCAGGACATATATTCTAGGTCAAAGTATGTAGATTTTAATTGCAAAGATTAATTCTTTAAAATTATTAAATAATAAATTATCACTTTTATCTCGAATCTACGATATATAAATCACGAAAAGGAAATTCTGAGGTAATTTTTAAGGATTAAAAATTAAACTTAAACTTGAATTATGCTGTCTATAAACAGAAAGAACATATAAGAAAGGATTTAGACTATTTTCTGTAGTTTTTTTTTTATTCAAACAGTTAGTATTTTATTCATAATCTTTATTTATTCAATTCTATTTTTTATGTTCCTAAAATCCTGTATTTCAGTAAAAGGGGATGGTGAATAGAAAATGCGTAAGAGCTTGTACAAACATAAACTGTATCCTTGGGCAAACACTGCCTTGCAGATTCGTTTAATGAATTTTCAAGTGAAAATAATTAAAATAAATAAAAATATTAAAATTTATGGTGTTTGCTTCTTTTTTTTTTCGTTATTGATTTTAAATTAAAAATATTTCTTTTCTGTTTTAGTTTAAATAAATTTAATTTTTTAAATTAAATGTATCTTATTAATCGTGTTTTAATTCAAGAAGAACATTATTGTATTTTTTTTAATTATTTATGTTTAAGTAAAAAAAAAAAAAAAAAATTTTATATAAAATTTTTAAAATTAAGTTTTATAAAAATAATTAAAAAAAAAAAAAAAAAAAGCGAATGTGCAAACCATCACCAAACAAAAAAATCTGTCACCAAACCAAACCAAACCATGTAAAAATAGCGAATGTGCCGAACAAATTGGTTTGTTTCGGCACATTCGCAATTTTTTACATGGTTTGGTTTGGTGATGGTTTGCACATTCGCTATTTTTTTATTGTCATGGTTTGGTGATGGTTTGCACATTCGCTATTTTTTTATTGTCATGGTTTGCACATAATATTACTGGCAACGTTCTGAACCTCCAAAATTGTGTATAACACAACAGCATTATTCTAAAATTTGGTGTTTTGTACGCCTGAATTTTAACAACTTATTGGTGCTTGGTAGAGCTTGTCAATGTACTGAAATTCCCCTTTTGTACGTTGACCTTATCATTCTGCTACATTTTGTAACTATAAAAGTAACTGCTACAACTTATTATAATGAAAACTTGCTACATTTTGTAACTATACAAGTAAATGCCAGAACCTATTGCAATGCAAACACACACAAATTTTGCACTGATAACTCGACTTTATACGACTGATGACTTCGTGTTCTTGATATTAAATTTGCTAATTAAAATATTAATATATAAATTATATTTTTCCAATCAAAAAAGTCTATATTTATTTATCTGCTTTTGCATGATAAAAGTATAAATTATGTAATAATCCTGCAGAAGGTCATTTGCCTCCGATTGTTGTTCCGTGTCTAAACGGGTAACAGGAAGATTGTGGATGAGGCCTTCCAAACCTAACATAATTGTCTATTTTTTTAATTACTAGGTAGAACACGTGTAATAACATTAGAAAACTTATAATTATTATTAAAAATGCTAATTTCACGGATCCATTTTTATAATTTCTGTTCTCCAACTTAATGAAGCAACAGATCAAACAAACATATTCCATTACTATTTTTGCATTCTCACTAATGGAAATTTATCGTAAGCATCTTTAAAATATATATAAATTTATAACTTAACTAAAAGCAAGAAACGAAGAATGAAAGGAAATCTGTTATGTGCAAATATTCAGAGAAATGTTGACTCTTTTCTATCCTTACTCAGTTCCATCTGTTAACTGGTAGAACTCATATGCCCTTGGCCCTATTCGAGATGCTGTACCTGAATATTTTGCACCTGCATCAACGTTATTCGCAATATATTAGATAATAAGATTTTAAATCCCATTTAAAAAAACATCTGCACAGTCATTCCTGAATATGGTTGATATAATATTTATGATAACAATGAGCTTTTCCCTTTGCAAATAAAAAATTCCTTAAAAACTTAATCAAATTTCGATATTTAGAGAAAATATTACCTTAAAATATTTTTTTAAATTTGATTATTAAATGGGGAAAAACATTATAAATGAAAAAAATTAAAATTTAAGTACTGATAACCTGTCAGATTTTAACTTTATAGTGTTTTCAAGTTTGTTATTAAATTGTTAATCTTTTTTTTTTTGTTTCTGTTCTCGTTAAAGGTAGCAGGATGTTTAGATTCTCATAATATGTTCTAATTTTTTTCCAGCACAATTTCTTCTATGTCGTTTAGCATTTATTATTATTTTATTTTTTTATTTGTTTCTATATTACTTTTATATCTCTGGTTTCTTTTCTGAATTATTTTTCCTCTTCAGTTTTTTTTTGCATCTTTCTCTTTGCTCTACAGGTGAATCTTATGTAGATCAAGCTGTCTGGATTACAAGAGCCTAAATTTTTATAAAAAAACAATCTAATATTCCGATAGAAAATCGTATTTTGTTATCATTTAAACTAATTTTTTTAATATAAAAACATAAAAAAATTTACGTGCGTTTAATTAATTTACACAGTTGTAAGTATAAATTAATTAAACATTTACAACTGTTTTTAATTAATTTTTGCCAAATTAATTTTTATTTTTTGTAATTAAATATAATTAATTTTTAGATCAGTTAATTTAGATTTTTTTTTTCTTAGCGGTTTCGACTAATTAATTGAGATATTTTATGAAAGATCTACATTAATTACGTATAATTATCGTTTACGGAATATTAGAATGTATTTTAATCTTCGTTGAAATCATGAAAAACGTAACATTCGTTACGGTAGTTAATTCATATACAAAATGCGATAACGAATAAAAAAAATTCTAGATTTTTTTTTGTTGCTTCTGTATAACTACTTCATATAAAGTTATGCCCCACTCAGGTCCTGCATAAGAGACGAGTGCTTGAAAATCAGATACATTCCTCACAAGATCTAATTGAATGAATGAATAATGCATCATCGATATGAACAGACATCTGCCCATAGAGTATCCTCATCCAAAGTTTTCTTCAAAATTTCACACCATGAAGAGGGGGACGATAGAAAGCCCGGTCTTTCGGCAAGTGTTCACAACATTACACACTTCATATGTGCCACACCTGCTGAGTACTTGTAAACCACTCGTGGTATCAATGTACCAGAATGGAGATGCTACGGTTAAGGGGACAATATGTCTAAAAATCAGAGAACACCGTCCACGTTTTTGGCTGACTCATATTTTACTACCAACCGAATTTTCGGTAATTGGTAATGCGTTATAAACACGGATTACTGATTCTCCGATAGATTTTTGAAAGAACTAAGTGATTAAGACGAATCCAATCTACAATGTCAACACATTTGTAATGGGAACCGTTATAATAGAGTCCGTCCCGAGAGAATTAATAGCTTTTAGACAACTTCACAATGGATATCTTAATGTATTGATTTTTAAATTTTTATTGGAAACATGTAATATTTTTATATCAATATTTTTTTGAAGGATTCGGTGTTTCTTTTGAATCTCACTCCTTTCAGAACTTATCCTTTATAACAATAGATTTATGGATATACTCAAATTTTCATTTGAATCTGTGCTAATTTTATGTGTAACTCTTTAGACACAGTATAAAGATTTGGAACCTAAAGATATAAATAAAGACAAATTTTCGGCTCAGAAACTTCACTACATTAAATCCTTCGATACAGGATAAAGGTTTAGAGCCTAAAGATATAAATAAAGATAAATTTTCGGTTCAGAACCTCAATATATTAAATCTTTGGATACAATACAAAAGTTCAGAGCCTAAAGATATAAATAAAAACAAATTTTCGGCTTAGAAACCTCACTCATTCTGCATTCAACCTCATTATATTTCATCTCCTCATCCATTCAGAATGTAATGAAGTTTCTAAGCCGAAAATTATTATGAAACTCTAATATATTAACATTCGTAAGCGTGTAAAACAGATAATATATCATTCCGAAAATTTTTCCTCTTTACCGCGAATTTTATAAAATGGCATCTTTAATGAGACTTACATAAGAGACCTGATTAAAACGATTGACAGAATTATGAGAAAAAAAAAAACAGAAATACTTTTTTCCTTTAAATGCGTCGTGCCGTGCAAACTCTACATCTTTTTTTTACTCTCTCTCTCTCTATCTTTATATCACTACAAAGTAGGTCTTCAAATTAACAAATAAATTTTATCGCCATTTAAAATGCGTGAAGAGGAATAGAAACTACAAACATCGAAGCAAATCAAGTTTTCGTTCATCCGCATACCGAAATATTGTTTCAGTCTACTTTAAGAGAAGAATGACTTTTTGTTCTTGTACAATGCGAAACGAAATTTAAAATGTCATTGAAAGAAAACTTGCAGATAATTATTTTCTACCCTGTCTTTGAAGATAGTTCTGATCCATCTTACTGGAGCCTTGCTGTCAACTGTTAGGCTAGTCGTTCTCTTTTTCTGTCTTTACCGCCTTTCTGATTTGACAACCTCTTTCAAAATATTCCCTTTGGCATTTTGTACGATAAATAAGTCAGCCCGCACTATATTTATCCAGAAAATTATAATATACCAACGAAAAAAAAATCATCTTAATTTTCCGAAGCAAAATATTATTAAGTGATACCACGCTTCCGCCGTGTATAATCTGTTTGCCATTGTTGTTATTAATTCGCAAACTTCGAAGTTTCTTAATGTTACTATAAAAATAAATGATATTAGTTACGCTTTACGTACGAAAACGTCGAGATGTTAAGACGTGGCTGAAGTAATTACCATAAGAGATGCTTTACGTCTGTCCCTTGGAGGCTGTTCCTTTCTGTGCTTTACTTGAAATATTAGCGTAGAGAGAGAAAATTGGAGTGATTCTGTTGTCAACAAACGGAAATCTGGAAGCCAAACCCTCAAGCTACGCGGCTACTGAAAACTGTTTACAAATCAACTGTAACAAAATTCTTTACTTAATTATACCTTAGCTACGTGCTTCTGTTTTCTCGTTGCACAAATTGTGTTCATCTTGAGGCAACCGAAGAAACGAGAAAAGCCGTCAAATAAGTTTGAATGCACTAAATCCCTTTTGGAGAAAGAGGAAATGGAGATTATGATGGATTATCCATTTATGTCTTTAAGAAAAAAGGTGATAATCTAGGATTTCTCGCAATGGGTAACATAATAGATTGCAACAAAGAATGAGTAACGAGCATTATCTTGGTAAAAATATATAAAAAAATTTCTATAATGCTACGAAAATATACTATATATCACCTTGGGCCAAGAGAAACTCTATACATAGTAACTCTATATTCTTCAGAAGAATTCTTAGATGCTCCAACCAAGATTGCATCTCAGACGTTTAGAGATGCATATTTTAAGAAGTAATTTGACTTTTTAAGCTTTAAAGATCATAGAAACGATCTCCCACGTTATAAATAGTTCTCGTGTTTCCTCTATCTGCCGTTTTAACGCTACAGAGCTATAGGAATTGATTTGTAGATAATTGTTCTCTGTGGTATATTTAAGCACAAGTTAATATGCATCGTGTTTAGCAAGTTTTACCAACAAATGGGGTGTGGTATCCCAAAAATATTAGTCGATATTTGACGCGTGCCAGCAACACTCTACTGGTGTTATAAACTGTAATTAAGAACATGACTCTAGGCTCTTCCATCGAAGCCAGGAAGTTCTAAATGACCTCTTTGGATACTATAACACGTTCAAGCGCTAGTAGATTTAATATTCCGATCCGATATCCGAAAAGAACCAGTATTAATTGCTGTGAAGTTAATTGCTTGTAATTATAATAAGATAATTGTAGTAAGAAGGCAGGATGTTTAGTCTTTCAAGAAAGAGGAAGAGTAATTAATTGACTTTTTTGCATAATTTCTTCCTGCATTATTTATATAAAAAATTAGGATTATCTTTAATTCGTTTGGAATTATCTAGATTCTAGGATCAACTACGGTTTATCAAGCGTGCTGAAGTTTGGTTGACGTCTTTCTGTTTGTTTGTCTAGCTGTCTGTCATCTTTCTCTTCTGTCAGCACATCATCCCTATTATCACACTTCTTCCACGTCAGGAGGGGGGAAAAATGTATATAATTCAAGTGATTCGATTTTACGATCATAAAAACTTACACTGTCTACATGTAATATGGTTTAAACATAAAAAATATAGGCATTTTTATTGAATTTAAAGCCATGTTTAATTTTTTACCATGTAAACTACGATGCTTAACAGATTCAATTTAAGTAAGGTCTATAAATCTAACTAGAGATTCAATTTCTTGAGTTTTACTGATCTACAGTAAAAATTTGGAGTTAAAATATGTTGTTTAGAATCACTAAAACACCTTATGAATGCACATTTTCTCATAAAAAAAATAATAATTTTTTATGAGAAAATACTCGCTTACAGTTTTCATAGGAGAACTTTTATAGATTTTTTAATTATCATTTTTGTTCGTTTATTTGTTACGCGTATAATTTTAATCGAATTCAAAAATCTAACTCCCGAAAAAAAAGTAAAAAAATGGATGACGTCGAATTACGTCACACCAATGCCTGCAGGTATAGCGGTAGGGAACAGATAATAACAGTCTCTCGTCGGTCTGGTGGACAGCATGTCCCTGAGGGTAACAGGGTAGTATAAATAGACAAAGTCCGCCTCATTGATGTTTATATGTGCTTGGAGAGAGTTGTAGACTAGCAGGATACGACTGGCATACATCCAGCAGTACCTGACCTACATCTACAGTTATGGAAAGCGGCAGGTCCAGGCAGTTAGCCGCTTCTCCAGATCCTTATTTCTCTTATACACCTGTATCCAGCCCAGAAACACCTTACTCCAGTTATGACTGTGTGGATTGCGGACCAAAGACATTAACTATGCTGAAACCTTTTCATTATACAAACGAAGATTCTTCCACTAGTTCCGTTCAATGTGTCAAGAAAGACGAAGAAAATTGTGACTTTTCCACGGAGAAATCGAATAAAAGGACATGTTCCAATGTATCGTCAATTATCGTGAAGAAACGAAGATTGGCTGCTAATGCTAGAGAGAGAAGAAGAATGCACAGTTTAAATGTAGCTTTTGATCGTCTTAGGGAAGTCGTACCTTCGTTAACCAACGATAGGAAACTATCAAAATATGAGACTCTACAGATGGCTCAGAGTTATATTACGGCATTAACAGACATTTTGATCAAATGACTTTTTTTATAAAAAAAAAAAAAAATTATGTGGATAACTAAAAGTGCCATTTGTGAGGAAGCTATAGTATTTTTATTGTTTTCTTTTTTTGGGTATGTTGTTTTTTTTTTTCCTATTCAGTGCAGTATTAGTACTTTTATATAATGTTAAAATTACTAAGTCACAAAATTTGCACACTTCTATTGTAAATATTATATATATAAATATATAGAGAGACTCAAAGTGTGATATACTTCAAACCGGCAGCGGCCTTGCTCATCTTTCTCCGGTCGTTATTGATATATGCTCATTTATATCGGATATAAAACGCACTGTTTTTTTATATTTTTCCAATAACTGATATGAATTTTTGTGAAAATAAAGATATTTTCATACTTTTCAGTTTTGTTTTGTGTGTGTTGTATGTGTTTGCTTTTTTTTTCCTCTCCTGTTTATTTTCGTTATTATTATTTAATTTTCTTCGATATTCTCGAGAATATACCTCAATTTATAACAGAAAGAAATCAAGTTTATATTTTTCAATATCGAATATTAATAACTTCTAACAGCTAATTAATAAACATGCGAATTAAACTCTCGTACATGCGGAACCTGTTATGTAAAACAATAATACACATACTGCAGTCTGTAAATTGTGTAAACTAGATAACTTATCCTTGTGGTTGGTCTCTGATATCATCATAACTCTCTTCATATTTTTCAATTACGTCTTCATAAATAATTATAGGGGTTAAACGTTCAATTCATTAAAAACCGCGCAAGAATAGAATTGAAGTATTTTGAAGTACCATAACCTCAGTAAACTTATAATTATTAATTTTTTTATTATTATTTTACTTTAATAATAGACTGATGCATTATCTAATCACGTTAAAAATTAATTCATCCAACTATTATTAATTATTATAAAAAGGAAAATTTATAAAAAGTCATGAAAATCTTTACGACATATTTTGCATTTAATTATTGCAGTTATCATTATTTTTTCCTTTTATTGCTGATTATGCATCAATAAATTGAAATTTCTCGAATAAAACATATTATATTGGAAAACATTATTATGCATACATTAAATTCAAAATATGTAAATTTATGTTTACGTGTTTTTAATTGCATATT
The DNA here is from genome assembly GCA_000484575.1 of Olivierus martensii. Lineage (NCBI taxonomy): Eukaryota > Metazoa > Arthropoda > Arachnida > Scorpiones > Buthidae > Olivierus > Olivierus martensii. The sequence goes on along the minus strand of AYEL01066570.1, from coordinate 81,593 downwards.
CAGTATATAACGTACGCTTATAATATTCAGAATATTTTTATGCAAAAATCCGATTTTTCGTATTAAAATATTCGGATAAATATGCTAAATATATCGATGTAAATTAAATGTGTGCTTGTCATGCACGTGAGCATGTTTCCTTTTCTAAAGAGACATCCGTTCCTCCTCCCCGTTTGCTACAATTTCTCTCCTCAGGATACGTTCCCTCAAGCTTTTTCTCGACCTATTTTGACTTGTTTCTTGCCAGAAATTGACTCTAAATAGCCTAATAATTAATATATCCATCGAAAATAATTAATCTCACCTTTTTCTTCTGAGAAAAAAATATTGCGATATCAAAAATTATTTTGCCCTTATGGAGTAATTTCCGTAATAACTACAAAAATTATGAATAATTTTGTTCGAAATGTGTTGTCCTTAAAAGTGTTTTATTACGTGGAATTATTTTTTTTTTCGTAATGAAAAATTTTTAAGTCAGTTTTGAATGGTAAACTTTAAAAAAAACGAAAACATTTATGACATGTGATAAATTACAGATTTATCGCTTTATTTTTTTCAATTTAAAGAAGTGGACTGATTTGCATAGTTAACAAAGGACCATTGGGTCAAATGGAAATTTGGTAAACGAAAAACGAAGTTGGGAAAAACAGTTTCGTTTTTTAAATGGCCAATACATAGTTAAAAAACGAACAAACAATACAAATTACAAGCCAATTTACATCCAAATTAAATTACCTAAGCTAATCGTTTGCTTTGGGGGAAGACTTTTTCTCTTTCCACCCCAGATCATCCTTTTTCCCCATTTTCCCCTTCTTCCGTCTCCCAAAAACCACCTTAGGCCGAAAAAGTTAGCGGGATACAAGTTGACCACGTGCCAGTCAGGACGCTCCAATGCGCACATCTCACAGCTGTTCTAGTTGCGGGGGCGCTGCCATCGACGACAGAAAAATGCGCGTGCGTACGAAATGCGAAGATGAAATCGATGACGCACGCGTCACTGAATTAATTATAATTAACTTTAGCAAGTCATAGTTAATTGCTGTCGGTTTCATTTTTAAAATTGTATTTAAGTTTGAAATTGATTAAAATTTATTTTCTCGTGAAACTCATCATTTTCTTTTAATCAATCAGTTTAAAAATTAATGTCGTTTTTAGTTTTTTAATTTTATTTAATGTTGAAACTGATTAAAATTACTTTTTAAATACATTATTTATTCAAAACACGTTTAACTTTGAAGTTTAATTTGTTTTTAATCCATAATAAATTTACTCGTGTCTTTTTTTTATATAAAATCTGTAAAATATTTTTTATTAATCATCAAAACATGAAATTCGTCTTCATTTTCCCATTAGTAAAATTGTTACCAGTAAGTCAAAAATAATGATACATAATCTATAATAATGTTTTACCTATTAACGTTTCGTGGAATCAAAATTTCTATAACTACATAAATAGCAAAATTTATGTAGCTATACAGATGGCACATAAAAATTTTCCAAACACACATTTCATTACAGCTGAAATTTTCTCTTCATTCATCTTACTCTGCCTATCGATTCGGAAAATGTCACGCATCAAAAGCAATAATCTATCATTAAATTATTGACAAAAAAAAATCAAGTAAAGAATCCACATATGGTGTTTTTATGCCATTTTCTTCAAATTAACTTAAATGCCGTGCAGTAAATATGACTATGGATGGCATGCAGATAGTTATATTTTATAAAGCCATGTTGCTATGAGTTTGTTTAATGATAAAATTTGATATCATCATTAAAAATTTTGAAATACATTCTATAATTTTAATGCATTTATCGAATTCTATCGTAATATTAGGCCATGATAATTTAATGGGAATTATTTTATTTCGTATAGTCTATGATGTTTTAAATGAATTTTTTCTGGGAATTACCATTTTTAAATTACTTTTCGTCGTTAAAATTGCGTAAATTGACTTCTAACTCAATTTAACGAAATCGTCAAAAATTACTATTCTTTTTTTCCAACAAAAAGTTTCAACATCAAAGGCACCTATGGCTCATTAACAGACATCTAGCGCTGTCTAGCTCTATCAGTCATGCGCAGGAAGAAGCAGGTGGAGTCAGAATCATTCTGTCTATCTACTGCAGATATTCGGGGCAGATGAGTCAAACAGCATCAGCCAACCCGTTAACTTCGATACAATAAAAGGTGTTGCAGGTGTTCTAGTCTCTAGTACAAGGTTAGCGATCTGGAAATTAATCCAATGGCCAATTTGTGCTTATAAAAAAAAGATTATGCATTTTGCCAAGGATACATCCCATACTGTAGTGTAATTTATTACAGAACAAAATGTCTTTTAAATTAATGGCATTTACCAACCCTATGCATTTTTTTCCTTTATTATGTGAATGCAGAAATTTTTTTTTGCTTGTCTGTAGGGGTTTCCGAAAATCTGGAATACTTCGAAAGACGTACACAATATTTGCTTGCTAGCAAAACAAAGAAACAAAACAAGAAAAAAAAAACAATTTCTTGACTTTAACGTATTATCAACGTCGTCATCCAAGCTTGATTTTTCGAGCTTCTGTTCAATACAATAGCACCAAACTGCTAAAAGATATTAGATTACTCTTATTCTATTTCACGTCAATCTTTTATAATCTAATAGTCATGATTATCAGACAAATCTCCGTATTTTAAACTTCAGAAAAGGGAGTTTTTCACATACTAAAAAGAACTTAAGTAATGCTTGCGTTGGTAATGTAGGAGGATGAGGAAAAGAAATCTATAAAATTGTACCTTAAGTAAAGTCCTTATCAAAGTGGATACTGTTGGGGTGAAACAATTCTCGAGAAAAACGACAGAAAAATACAAAACGTTAAAAAGTTATTTTTATTAGGCCTTTTTATTAATATTATTTTTATATTTTTATTAGTGTCTCCTATGCAATTTATATCGTGTAGATTTTTTTCTACAAATTGCATTTTACGTACTTAAAGTTATAAATTTAAAAAATGCAAGTTTTAAAAAGTATTTGAAGATAATACCCATTCATTTTGTATCCTTACATTTAACGTAACAAGAATATTACAAAAAATATGAAACTATATCTGTATGCCGGAGGTAAAGGACACTACGTCCATTTTTTTTTTTTCAATATTGGAATAATGCTATTAGTTTGCTGTACTTTTGTTACACTACACAGAGGTATAGGTCATTAAGTCCTATTTCAATAAATAACAGAGATATTCAAAGGTAAACGATACTATGTCCACAAACTTTTTTAACGTGTTTTAAATTAAAAAGTAATAAACCTTAAAAACCCACAGTATTATAATTTAAAAGTCAACAGTCAAAAGAATAAATGTACAATGATTTATTGAAAAATATTCATTAACAAGCAAGCTGGAAATAAAGAAAAACAGAAAAAAAAAAACCTTTAAACTGCTCTCCTGTAAAATTTCACTTTTGTGACATGGTGCCCTTTACCTCCTGCATACTGATATAAAAATGGCTTATACTCCATGCTAAAAACATCTAGAGTACATTATTATGGAAATAATTTAAATTTTAATCTTCTATATTGATCAAAAACTCATAAACTCATATACTACATCAATTTAATGTTACTTCAAAAAAAAAAAAAACTATTGATAATTTTGAACAGAACTAATTATTTATATATAAAGTTAAGAGGAACACATTTTTTATAGAATGGATGACTCATTTACATCATTATGTATATTTATAACTTACATGGAGAAAGAAGAATAGAAAATTTGAAAATCATTTATTTTAAGGTATAAGATACTTCTATTAGTGGCCTTTTATTAACTTACAGACAAGAGAAAAAGTTGTTCTTTGGCTATTATTTCAATTATAACAAACTATTACTCTAACTTCTCTATAGAAAATAGCGAAAAAAAAAGAAAAAAAGAGCACTGCTATTCAAATTATTGTACTAGTTTTATTCTGCACTAGATTTGTTTCTATAGTTGGACAGAATTAGAGTAAATGATAGTACAGTGGAGAAAGGATGAAATCAGATATTACTCTTTATACAGATACATATCTAGGAGGCAAAGACAAGTTGAGCCACGTGGCCCACTCTAGTTGCCCCAGGATTGGCTTCGGGCCTAACAGGAAAAGTGGTGTGGGAGAACTCACAAAGAACCGGATGGGAAGTTAAGACGGCGCCGGTTTTCTATAGAGAAACACAGCTATTAGGCATAAAGAATACTTGTGGTGGCGATGACAGAATTGAAGAGAGTGAGAGAGGAAAAAAATGACCATATCCCCATTATTGCAAATTCAGAGTACTTTGTTAAAAAATAAAAAAATGACTCTCTCTCTCTCTACAGTTGGACAGCAGTCCAGTTGGAATAGCGATGCTCCTTCTAATTTCACCAAAAGTCGTTAGAATTTCAGAAACAATTAGGAAAGCATTTCGATATTTTATGTTTGTTTACATTTATTTCTACTTAATACAAATATAATATATATATATATAAATATTTGCCAACTAAAAACATTAAGTACGGTAGCAGATGGAAAACCTGAATGTGAGTGTGATTGATGAAACAGGGATGGATGCGGATTATTTTAATATAATAAAAAATAGCAACAAATATAATTTTTCTTTCTGCTATTTTATGATTAAAATTTAAAATTTTCGTAGATGTTTCATCATCATATTATATATAAATATATATAAAGAGTGAGAGACAGAATTCATTATTTATTATATTTTCTAACCCATTGAGAATACTTTACTGACTTCTTAAAGATGACATATACGTAAAGTAATATTTATAATAAATTATTAAAACAGAACGTTTTCTTTCGTAAATTTAAATTTTTTAAATATCTGAAATATTTTTTAAATATATTCAAATAAAAAAAAAACATAAGTAGTTTAATAAATTAATAATTTTGAAAAATTAAAATGCGAGATTAAGCAGCAAATTGTAATTAAAATTTAAAAAATCTTTAAGAAAATCTCAAAGATCTTCAAAAAGATTCTTGAGATTTTCGACTAAAGGATCTTTTTGAAGATCATCATCTTTTTGAATTTATGATTTTACATAAATAAATAAGTAAAATATTGATTTGAACTATTTAATTATTCTATTAAAAGATTACTTGCTAGGTTTACATTTTAACCAATTGATAAACTATTTTAATTGTATATTAAATTCAGTTTAGTGATTTTGCTAATCAAGTTCTAACTTTACATAAGTTTTTTTTGGCATTTTTAAACTTTAACTTAGTTAGCTAATCATTTAAGAATGAATTATTTTAAATACAGCTTTCTTCTAAAAGAAAAAAAAAACAATTCGTGAAACTTCGATATGAACTTAAGAACAATAAAACTAATAAAGTTGAAAGACAATAGGCTCTATCTCATGTAAACAATTGTTCACTCTTTACTTCGGTATCTTTGAATAACTTACTAATTATCTGAGAAATTCTTCTAATTATATTTTGCATAACTGATCCATGAAGTAAGCTAAAATATGCTTTCCATTAAACAAACAACAAAACGAGCAAGAAGTCGATGCCTCTATTTTTTTACGCGGTAGAAATATTTTTACTACATTGACAATAAACATAGTTTTTATACCATAAAAAAAAAACCCGGAACAATTTTTTATTCAAATAGTTTTTTCTCTCAACCCTGCTAGTTAAACATTCCACAGATGAAAATTTACACAGACCTCTCTCTCTACAGAAGGTATTCACTCAAAAGACAACTTGTTCAAGCCTCTCTTGTTACATTGTATTGAATTTGTATAGAAGGGGCATATGTCGTCATTGTCTAATTTTGTACACTTCATCTATTGTGGACAACAGCAGAAGCACGGGTGGGAAAATTTGTGAGAACTGTTGACAAAATCGGACATTTGTTCGTGCGGTTCCGGTTAAAATCAAATGAGCATTTATCAAATATATTAATCACTTAGATGCCCAACACCATAAAGTAATGCACTCAATATACACTTTAAATTATCTTTAATTACTTATAAATTGTATCAGAAAACATGATTCGAGCTAGAGAGTGAGTTATCTTATTTTTAGTTCGAGTTTTAGTTGAATTCACAATTTTCCAGAGTTGATGCTCGCAACTTTCGAAACACGTTAACAGATTTTTTAGCGTGTATCATACCAATGGATGAGCGAGATGATTCAAGGTAAGAATATTTAATTTAATAGAAACATTCCACGTATCGACGTCATGAAATGCGTGAACATGGGCAAAGTACCGTTATGTCGTGCGGAACCGATAGCGTGCGAGCGTGAAAAGTCATATGAAGTCGCACGGCCGAACAGAACTGCCTTTTGCGTGCCTGCGATACTTTCCCAACATTAGAAAGCAGTCAACAGCTGCTACATAAAATACTAAAATATGGATGCAAAAATACACACACTAGCGAGATGATTATAGACTACGAGAAAAGGTTATCCATATACAGCGATTTGTTGATATAAGCATGCGTTTAAATTAAATTCTCAGAAACAAACATACGTTGTGCATTTTAAGTAGACTGATAGATTGTTTTTTATCTTTATTTAAAATATTTTTAGATCTGGATTCTATATATTTTATGATTATTCTTAACAAAAGTATTTGGTGTAAGAATTTAATAACTTTCATAATTTAATAGTTTTCTTCTTCGCTTTTATGCATGAACAGTTTTATCTTCTATTCAGATTTTGGGTTCGAGATCGATTCTCTTCGTAGAGAATAAAAATCAAAATATTGGTAATTTCTGAGAAGAAAAATATCATAAGAGTTCACATTTTACAGACTTGCATATTTTATAAACATAGTAGTGTGTTTATATAAAAATCAATAACCATAACTTATGCATCCTAGAAAGCTCAAATTATGAAGTTTAAGATTGATCACGATCTCTTTCCAACTACTAAAACATGCATTTTGGAAGAACTGTCTCAACTTCCACATTCTTTTTTTTAGTCTATAGGCGAACTTTTCAAATTTTCTGCATCGTTGACTATTTTCACATCCTTCCGGGAAAAGAAAGACCGTCATTACAGTCTTGGAAAAGAGAATTGTCCCCTTTTTTTATTATTCTCTTCCCCACAGCAAGAGTTGACAGGGATCAAGTTTCAACTTTCAGAGCGAAGATTCTCTTCAGACAAGCGATTTGTCATGAAATCATCGTGAGATACAAAGAACTCGTAGATGAATTTTTTCCAAAATCATTTAACTATCGTGAAAACCCGTATAAAAGAAAAAAAAAAATCTAAAATTCTTTTAAGGACGCAATTGAAGCTTTTTTTTTAATAACTATACCATAACGATATATTAAACCTGAATTTCCAACATTGTTATAATTGTATCAGATTATTATGACCTTTATTATTAATCTTATTAAGAGGACCAGTTATGTAAGAAACCATAAGCTAACTTGTAAGTATAGCTCGAAGTAGGTCACTCCTTCCAAGGTCCCAAATTCTTAAGGCCCTATTTAAGTGGTGTTTTGCTTGTTATTGACGAATTAGAAAAGACCAGTTGACCACCCACCGGTGAGGTAGTACTAATGAAAAACCTACAAAACGCTCACCTGTTCCACAAGACCTTGCATGCCCTATAATCTAGTACTCTGTATTTCCGATGCATTTTTTTTTTCTTTCTATCTTTTCTTTATGTGGGTGGGTCGATTGTTGAGGGACATCATGTACCTTTTTTAGTGGTCGACCCCTCAGGCTTCCAAACCGACTAAATTGTTTGTTAATGGCTGGTTAAATAGCATGCGGGAAAAGTATAGTTGATAAGAAGTGTTTACATTATGACACCTTATTCCTATAACGGCTCCACTTTGCTGTGGAAATAATTTTACTGCATATTTTTTTGTGTCTCAGGATAAATCGTAAACAAGCAATTGCGCCCTTTACACACTTTGTTTACATTATGACACCTTATTCCTATAACGGCTCCACTTTGCTGTGGAAATAATTTTAGTGCATTTTTTTTTTGTGTCTCAGGATGAATCGTAAACAAGCAATTGCGCCCTTTACACACCTACATGGAAGTAAAGTACGTTTAACCACAAAAATTCCGAAAATATCGAATTTATGCACATTTTACTTACAATAACGCAATATATTCCCTTTTATCTTTTCTTGTTTTATATATTCGCATACGTCTATTAATTATTTTTTTAAATAAATTCTTGTATTAAAAAATAAAATGTGCGGTTTAAAACATTATAAAAGTGAATAAATTATAATAATATCAATCACTATATGATCATATAAGTACTTTAACCAATCATTTGATGTAACCACGCCTACAGTCGATGATTGGTTATGTTTTGAAACTTTTTTCATCCATTTTTCTGTTCAAACTAAAAGAAGAAAAAAAAAAAAATGTCCGTAGACAAACAAGGTCAACCATTATACATGTAAGCGCAGTTCACAGAGTTTCAAACATGTTAAAGTTTTATAATAATAATTCTCAAATTTATTTTTTAAAGGATGGTATTTTTTTTTTTTTTAATTCTGATTTTTGAGCGCGAATTTCGTTATTCGTTTTTGAATTAATCGATAGGTATCAATATAGTTATATATATATATATGTAAAAAAATGAATAAAATAAGCGAAAAATCTATTAAATATTTTTAATTTGCGCGATTATTTAAAGGCGAATTAATGCATTCAATTTCGTGAAATATTATATGTAGTTATTATAAAATGGAACATATATAATGAAAAATAAATTTTATGAAACAGATTTAGAAAAATCAACTGAAAAATTAAAGAGATTTAGAAAAATTAACTGAAAACTGTGAAATAGATTTAGAAAATCAATTGAAAATGATATTGATTTAAAAAATCGATTAAAAAAGTTAAACAGATTTTAAAAATCGATTAAAAAATGAAACAGATTTAAAAAAAGGTCGATTAGAAAATGAAATAGATTTAAAAATCGATTATAAATGAAACAGATTTAAAAAAAGTCGATTATAAATGAAATAGATTTTTAAAAAATCGATTAGAAAATGAAATAGATTTAAAAAATCGATTAAAAATTGAAACAGATTTAGAAAAATAACTGAAAACTGTGAAATATATTTAGAAAAATAAGTGAAAGCAGTGAAATAGATTTAATAAAATAACTGAAAACTGTGGAGAAGATTCAGAAAAACAGCTGAAAATTATGAAATATAAGAGTTTTGCGAAACCGAATTATTAAAATACGTTATTGAAATTAACAGATGAATGCAATTATCTAACTTCTCCACGCATGAAACTATTTTTTAACATCAATTTTAAAAATTCAAGGATTTATTTTTCTTTATGATTCATTCTAGAGAAGAAAATCATCGTCTTCTACACCTTTTAATTTTAGCCCAATTGGGCCAAAACTTAGATGATTTTAAATGAACTACTCTATACCAGTATTCTGAATTTGATCAAAATCGGTTAAGCGATGCGATATGTAAAGGCATTTATGGAAATCGGATCCCCTTTCCCCCTTGTTTTTACCCGATTGTGCTCAAATTTTCAGGGGACCTCGAATAAACTAAGGAACACCTATATTCCAAATTTCATCGATATCGGTTAAACGATGCGACCTGTAGAGGTGTCTGCATAGGAGGAGAAGAAAAATGGCGGTTTTTTTGTCGATTTTTGCAATTTTTAAACTCCTCTAATTCTATTATTAATTGGATACGAAACTTTAAATTTATCAATCTATGTCCTATCCATTGACTGCTATGGACGCACAAATGCATCCAGTTTAAGGTATCGGTGTGGATTAGGACGTATATATGCGTTAGCAATTGTTTATATTCAAAAATACGAGAATCAACGTTATCGACGAGTTCGAGATAGTCACATATACGTAATTTGCTTACCAATGACAATAAAGAAAAAATTTGCTTGTATCCGAAGCACTCTCATTTGACAGAATGTTACTTCTTTTAACGAATGACAAACATTGCAAAATAATATATGTCATAATCGAGAGATTTTCGTCTTTGTAGAACCTTCGATAACATTCCTGGTAAGAATAGAATTAATAATTCACTCGTTGGATACAGTATCGGCTCTAGAGCTTTTAGCACCCCGAGCGAAAATTTTTGTCGCTCTCTACTAGTCGTCAGTTTTGATGGGCGGTCGCCTAGTCCGCTCACCATTTATATTTTTAATTATTATTTAGACAATTGATAAAGAAATAAACAATCAGAAAACAAAAAATTAATTAATTTATAAATAATTTAAATTATGTTAAAAAATAATTGTGTCTTATATAATAGAATAATAATAATAAAACACAAAATGCGCCAGCGCCCTTAAATATCGACGTTCTGAGCGGTAGCTGCTTTCGATCGTATATTGAATCGGTCCTGGTTGGATATCATATCATATTTTAAAAAATACTCACTTATTATTCTACAAATTCCACTTATATCCCATTTCTTATGGCTAAGACTCTCCCGCTTGTAAAAATGCCAGTTTCGTCTATTTCAGTCGTAAATCCAAGATCAACTAATAACTTTCTGTTATTCATTTAAACTGTGAAAATTTTTTCCATATTTTCTGGCAACATTCGCATATAATACGCGTACTTAATTCTAATTAAAAAAAAAAAGATTCACCCGCCATTAATTTATTTCAGTACTCGGAAAATATTTTCAGAATATTAGATAAGAATATATTGGAATCTACAAAAATAGTGTTAATTTAAATAGGAAATTTTTCCCCATGTTCCAAGAGATAAAATAAAATCGATTCATTAGCCTTCAATTTTTCCAAGAAAAAATTTTTCTTTTTGTGGATCTAAAAAAATTACATGTTCAAAGGCGGGGGTGTGATCAGCCATAATAGTTAATCTAAACGATTATTCTTCGTTTATTAGCTTTTTCTTGATTTCATTTTGTCTCTATGCGGGGAACGATTGGGTGTAATCGGTCCAATCGGCTTAGATCCGGCACTGGCTGTATTATTATGGTACCTATCAATAATAAATAAATACCCGTATGTGCGAAGAAAATAATTAATAATTGAACAAAATTAATTGAATAAATGCTAGAAAATAAATAATCGGTAATAAAAATGTGATCATCGAATTTTATTAAGTCATAAAACAAAAACATTCATAAGTTGCGTACAGTATAAATACAGTATACACAAATTTGAAAGAGTTTTTTTTTATAACCAATGAATGATAATCAAATATAGGTTTATCATTCGTATACGATAAATAGTTTCAAGGATATCAATTTTTAAAATTTCACAATTAATGTGTATCCAGGGATCTCCAAACTTTTCGCCATCGGGGCCACATTGGGTACTTCAGCATCATTTGCGGGCTATAGGAAAAAAAAAAAACACTCTAGAACTAGATATATGAGTTTTATTAAAAGCAGATAAACTAATACAATAAGGAAGCGGATATAAAGAATAACTTTTTTATTTCGTTTTGAATTCTTTTCCTCGTTTGTCCATTTTAACCGACCTTTTACAGTCAGAAAGATCGTTACTTGGATTACAGTTACTTTTTGCTATTCGGGAATATATTTTGAACCAATTTTAATTAATGCATTTGAAATCTACAACACCCCGTGCTTTTCTGTAGATTCTTATCGAAAAATTATTCCAGTTGGTGAACCGGATAAAATCATATCGCGGGCCGTAGTTTGGAGACCTCTGGGCCAGAGCTTAAATAATAAGGAACAATCTGTAAAACTTAAACGCACTGCAGTACTGACTACAAATACCCTAGAAAATACAGTATAACTGTACTGTATTTTTACTACCAAACAGATAAAAATGATCACTTTTTATAAAAAAAAGGTTAAAAATGATTGGTGGTTTCATACAAACTTCCCAAAGATAATTGATCACGATATAATGAAATGCTTCTCAATTTTTGTCTGATTATGCATAAAGTTTTGAGTAATACATTCATTTTGTTTTAATAACTCCACCTGTTTTTATTCGCAATATTATATATTTTTTCGCTCAGTCAGTTTGGTTTTTATCATAAATTGAATTTTTTTATCTTCAATTATGATAGATATTTGTATTACTGAGACACATCGATTTACTTAACTACTTTTATCCGCAGAAAACTGTATAGCCCAATTAACTTACTATATCACGAAACACCCGATTCGAAAATTGAGATTATTAAGTAAAAAGTTATTGAACTTTTGATTTAAAATAATTTACAGTAAAATATATCGGTATTGCTAAATTTTGATATGGTTAATTATAGTTTAATTTTAATACGGAAAAATTTTAATTTTAATTTTAGTAATACTGTATTTAATTACTACTATAAAATAGTTCCAACTTCTAAAGTTATAATCGATATCGTATCTCTTTCTTGCCTAATTTTACTTATTTTGATCTACATAATATCTAACAGATGATATCTAACAATATTTCTTCACTATTTTCTGCGTAGTATTAAAAATTCAAGTCTTACAAAAATTATTATAATAATATCCTAGTATTCTTTATTCAAATCAAATTTCAGCTTTTAAGGAAATATATTTATAGATTTATGTTAATAGGTTTTTAGCCGTCTGTACTGTACAATTATATCTTATGAGAATTTGAAAGTTAGATTAATTAACTTAATAATCATTATTTATGAACATGTTTTTATTTATATTGTTATGTTTGGCTTATTCTTAAATTCTGTTTTTTTTTTTCGTTTTGTTATTAAAAACGATGCTGAGTTGTCTTTAATACTGTAATTAAAAATAATCAATAAAAAATTGACTCATACATAGGCTTAATTTATAAGAGTGAAGCGATTACTAACGAAACAATATTAGCGAATGATATTTATACATATGTTTTTATAATATACGATCAGCTATATATATTGTCAACAGAGTTCGATCACGAGACGATATTTACAGTATATGACCTAGATTACTCGATAAATGTTTCTTCAGATTATTTAAATAAACTGCATCACTATATTTCTTAAGAAAATTCGAAAGTTAAACTCTTAATATTAATTTATGAGGGCGAACGCAATTTCTAAAGAATATAATAAAAAGTCGTAATATTTTAAACACGGTTGAAATTTAAATGTTCGAAATGTTCAATCTACAATTAATTTTTGTCACGTATTTTTGCATTATTGATAAGTTTATCTTTTATAGAGCGTGGCTTTTTACCGAAAATATTTTAATTTTAAATAATTTCTGTTTTAAAAATCGACCATCTTCGATTTTTTTGCTAACAAATTTTATATTGTTTTCAAGTTTTGAAAATAATAAATCACTGTGTTTTGTTACCTATCATTTTAAATTTACATTATATAAAGAATGTGGATTTATGAACTTTGATCTCTAACTAAATTATAATTTCCTATATATCTATAGTATAGGCTTAATCATATCTGTACAGTAGAACTTTTTATTATCCGAACGTCGATAATTAAAACCGTTACCGTCCAAAAAAGTTATAATATCTTCTTTTAATGCACTGTTTGTTGCGCTGAAGTAGTATTTTTGTTTATTAAATATATTCAATTCCAATTATTTATTCGAAAATATGTGCAGTATGGCATAGAAATAGTCTTATTTTATCATCATAGGAATCAGATGTTGGCTTTAACTACTGTGTGGGTGGCTTGATTATTATTTGCAAATCATATTCTAAATTAATTATTTTTATAATACAGGCACTCGGTATTTAAAAAAATAAAACACTTATGTTCACGGTTTCACAAGTGGAAAAACCTGGCGTACAATAAATTATTTACAGCTCTGATTACACTTTTTTGTATAAAATGGATATTCTCGTGTATGTCGAATATCCGAAATATTTGGTTAACCGAACAAGCTTGGTCTCAATTAGTTCTGACGATCGACGCTCTTTTTCTTATTTATAAAACTTATAATAGATTGTCAACAAATCTTAATATTTTAATATTACTTATAATCACCTACATTTTATCCTTATAGTCTCAGTCACGGTTTCACAAGTCAGTACAGCATCGTTTATTTGAAGATAGTAAAAATAAAAAAAAACTCATATAATAATGACTGATAAAAGATATAATAAATTATCTTTAAAATTGAAAATTACTATATAGCCTTCGATTAAAGACCGCTTCATGTTTTCATTGATTATTAATACAAAATACTACATATTATGATGTTTATTAGTGAAAATTCTCATTATTTATATGCTGTACCTTCACATAGGATTATTTTAGTATTGCAATAGATATATTGTATTTTAAAAAATTTTTTAGATATATAAATTTTACAAATTATGTAACGTAAATAAGCACATATTAATTAATAATTCCGATTTATGATTATAAGTTACCTGTATCGGCATATAATAAAAATTTTTTGTGATCTATCAGATAAACACAGATGGTGAGAGGTTATAAAATTTTAATCTCTTTCCAGCTCCCTAATTAATTAAAAAATTCGTATAAATTATATAAATGTATAAAGATAATGATGCTGTAATAATATTTATTCATATAAATCAAATGATATTGTATTATTCACAATAAATAAATATTTAATAAATTCTAAGATTCCATTCTTAGAATTTTACTTTAATAAATTAAAATTACTATTATTAAAAATTTTGAATCTGTAGGATTTTATTTTTTCTATAACTTTAAGTCCTAAACTATATTTATTATACGAACAAGAATATATTGTATATCACGAATACAGCATTGCTTTAGAAACATTATACAGTATAGAAGTGGTTCTCAACCAGTGGTACGCCACACACGCGTACCACGAGAACCATGCATGGTAGGAAGTCGATTATATACGTACTAGTGGTAACGTATATAATCGACTTCCTATTTGTATAAGAGGAATATTTTTGAAAATTGTCGAAATTTTTGAATTTTGATTTCGGTGGTACGCATTTATGAAAAGGTTGAGAACCGCTGCAGTATAGCGCTGTAAAATAAAATGAAGATGCTAGAGTTTTCTTATAGTAGAGTTACAGCAATATTTAATAGTTGATTTTAATAAATAATAAAAACTGTCACAGAAAATTCTAAATAGAAACCTATGCAATTTCGAAAAATAGGCAAATAATAAGGATCAATGAATCAATCAGGTAATTTTTTTCATTATTGAGTTTTCATCTTTTTGAAAATTCAAAATACTGTAATCAAAATCCATTATCATTATGTTAATAATTTTTTCCTTTGTGAGCAATTGATTCTATAATGCAGCAATGGCGAATTTATGGCAGTCGAGATCATTTGATTAGCACGCATGATTTAAATAAAACTTATTTTTATTTTAAATTTACAAAATACAAAATGTTTTGAAAATACATTTACTATAATAACCGCAAATAATGTTAAAATAATATATATATTTATAATATAATAAATTATTTTTATTTTCATGTGGCAGACGGCAATTATTATACTAAACATTTTCATTTCATAGAACGCAAGCTCAAAAATGTTCGCCATCATCGCTGTAGTAGATATCAATAATATATGCGCATTTCATCCAAATCTGATAATATTTATGGTAATTATTATTGTTGTCAGACATTCAAACTGACGAGCTTAATTCATACACACTTTTACTGTAGTCCCTTTTGAAATGGAAAGGCCAATAATAACATTAATCAAAGAACCATTTCTAAACTGTAGTAAACATCCTATATTTTTGCGTAACTTTTATATATATATATTAGATATTTTTGTAATAGATAGAGCATCTAAAAACTGTACTGTATCTGTACATCTGTTGGAAATTAGAAGTTCATGCGTATACTCATATCTTTTTTTTTATCCCAATGTTACCATTGAAGAATGTTTTTAAAATTTTAAAATATTAAAGTATTTTAAATATTTACTGTTTTTATTACTAAAAAAGTGAGTGTGAGTTTTTTTGCACTCTGAAATTAATTAAAATTAGAAGTACAGATTAATCAATAAAGAGTATCGTTTAATCTATAAGTCTAATTCTTTTTAATTATTTCATCACATACTACGAGAGATTGTATATGTGTTTAAGACAATCTTGTATAAACATTGTCAGTAGCCTTTGACATTAATACAAGGATGAAAACAATGAATTATATTGTGCAAAAGATAGCAACACTGTACTACTATATATTATCTTATTTCAATATAGAACATGGCAATTAAATTGATTCCGAATAAGGACTTACTTATAAATAATAATTATTTTTAATTTTAGCTTAAATAAAAAATAACCAATATGTAATAACCACAATATCATATTTTAATGTATCATAATTAATCGATCAATAGATACACGTCTAACTAATACGATTGTGGTTAATAAAATGTGCAGAATGAAGAAAGATCACATTCAGACATTTGCTAATATTAGTTTTAATTTTAAAATAGATTATTTGCATCATTAATAATTAGGATAAACAAATTATAATATAGATTGGCAATATAATCTTGGTATTTAATTCTAATATGCAAAAAAGAATCAATTCTTTCATGCACAGATGTTTCATCTGGATAATCAGATGCACAATTCTTATATCCTCAAAAGTAAAAAGTCTGATAATGTAAGATCTGAACATCTGGAAGAAGTAGATTCCGACTAATGACTTTTATTATTGGATAAGAAAATTTAAAAAATTATATAAACGTACATTCCAGTGATGCCGTGAAAGTAAACTGCTCTATAGACCCATGTGGTTGGATTATATGTCTGATTTTCTTGCAAGGCCTACTCATTCAAGCTAAGTTAGAATTCTAACTGACTGAGTGGGCAGAGTTTAGACTAAGCTAATTTGGAAAAAGTTGGCTTAAAAATGGGGGAGTTGGCATCAGTGAGATAAGCGACTATTAAACCAATATATTAAGCTGCTGTTAGCCGGCTGATTTACTGAACACGATGCAGGAATCAAGATGCTTTTTAACCAGAAATAGCCTCTCATTTAAATTTCTTAACAGGGTTATAGTTTACCGTTTCGTAATTTTTTCTATAAATACCTCTTTTCATCCGTGAAGATATTAAGAGAACTTTAGAACAAGAATATTAAATAATACATTTATTTTAAGCAAAGGAAGCTAATGTGTACAAAATTTTATTATGCCCGATATATATTTTTAATATAATAATTTATTTTATTTTTAATTTTCTTGTGTTATTTCATACTAGTTTTAAACAAACATGTTAGAAACAATGCTTTGAAGATAATGACTACTGCTAGTGAACTAACTTATCCGCATAAAGCAATCGCAACACATAACAAATCACGCAAATAAGAAAAAAGAAAGAAAACAAGTAGAGTATTGGTAGAGTCTAACCTAACAGTCTGATAAATTCAAAGCTTTTAAAGAAAAATAAAGCAGCAGCAGTGGATTACCGATGGCACATCAGTGTCAGTGAAGACCCAAGATGGCTACGATAGGGAAGGAAAACATGTGAAAATAGAACTCGAACGGAGGGGGTAACATTGATAATCATTGAAGAACGGCCGGATTGGCCACGTAGAAACGCTTCGGTTTTCTACACTGGAGGCCGGATTGGCCGCGTGGAAACGCTTCGGCTTTACACTCTGGAGGACCCAGGTTCGAGTCTTGGGTCCCACCCCTTGAAAATATTTATCATGGGGTCCGCGCCCGGCCGGTCCATCCCCGTCCTCCACCATCCGGCTGACCCTTCCGCTTAAGTGGGCAGCCGGTGGAAGGGCTTGTTTCGCCTCGCCACTTACAAGTTAGTGTTCTTCCTGAATGGAAAGTGGCGTCATCTGTTGACAAAAAAATGTTTTTATAGAGTAACTATAGCTTTCAGAATATTAGTAATTTGATTAATTTCATTCTAATGTTTTCCATGTTATATCTATTTTATTTCGATGAGTGTGCCTCAGTTTCAACATGAGCTATACAGAATATCTTTTTTTTTTTGCATTTTTACGCTCCTTTCTAATTAGGGAGATTACTAAGGAGGGGGCCAGTTCCAACTATGGTCTGCACCCACACCCGTGGAGGGGGCCGGATAATGAAAAACGGGGAGAGCCGGGCCGGGCCCAGAATCGCGAAAAAATTTTTCAGGAGATGCCGGACCCGGGACGCGACCCCGGATTATCCTGCGTGGCACGCCAATGCGTTACCACTCGGCCATCAAGCCGCCATAGATATAACATGGAAAGCATTAGAATGAAATTAATCAAATTACTAATATTCTGAAAGTCAGTTGTTCTATAAAAAACATTTTTTTTTGTCAACAGATGACGCCACTTTCCATTCAGGAAGAACACTAAGTAGTAGGGAGAAACAAGCCCTTCCACCGGCTGTGTTATATACAATCTACATAACTAACAATTATATTTAGATCGGGAGTTCTCGAGCTAGTTCGATTAATGGCGTAATGATGTAGTCTGAGCTTGACCGAGGTTCTAATTATATAGTCGAGTAGAAACTCGACTATATAGTTAAGACCTCGGTCAAGACCAGACTAAATTCTTTGCCATTCCAAATCCTCGGGCCATCCAAGGAGAGAATCACCAACTGTCCCTATTCACCGTGCCATCTGGTGGAGTGAAAAGAAAAAGCGTTTCGAACCATCTATCAATAACATATTGTCAAGGTGTATTGCGCAGTATATTGTGTGCAGAATAAATATTTACTATATAATATATATATAGTATATATTATGCGTATATAAAACAGATACTTCCATACAAGAAATCCCTAAATAATCAGTGGAAACATTAATTTAAATAAAAACAATTATAAATTCAGAAGGCTAAAATAATTATATATTTTGAATTAAAAAAATATGTTAATTTTATTATTTATATTATATTTTTATTAAGACAAAAGTGTCAACTCTACACATTTTATTTTTGAGACCAACATCATAGTTATACCCCTGCAAATAATGCAAAATGCATATACAGTATATAATTACTGTATAATTGCGTATACTGTATATAATGCGAAATGTATAAGGATACAATTATAAATTTAATTTTCAATTTTTCCTACAAACTGAAAATCAAAATCAGAATTTTCATATTTTATAATACAGTTTAGTATCATATTTATTAATAGCTGGATATTCTTCGTAGTTTAAAAATAAAAATTTCACAATTTTCCATTTATAAAATAATCTGTTCTTAAAATTTATGATAAAAATATGTGATTGAGTTTTTATGAATTCATGCAATAATTTAATCCCTGAATTGTTGACGGGCAATTTTATATAGCACAGTAGACGAATATCCAACAATGAATTCGCAATACCTATTAATATCGAATGCTAGATACCATCTTTCATTTTTATGTATATTATTCTAATAATCGCAGCTTCACATTGCTATATATTGATCACTCTAATTTATTAATTAAAAATAAAAGTTGTTATTATTAGAGCATAAAAATGTTTTATAATGCAGTTTCTTCTAACACCCGTTATTTAAAATATATTTTCAAAAATAAATTATTTCGCTTAAAAATATACAGTAGTTTCTACAGTGAATTTAAGCTCGATAATTTTATAATAAAATAACTAAAATATATTGGAAGTCTTACCTGGAAAATTATACTCGCTGGCAGTTTATTTTAAGCCTGTGATATGTCGATTGTCGTTTCAAATCAAAGATCCTCCCAAGCTTTTACATTAAGTAGACGAAGACAATGATGTCTTTTTTTTATCTTATCAAACAATAATTACGATAGCTTTATCGTTTATGCATAAAAGTTTATTACTGAATTTTGCCTTTAGACTGAAATTCAGTTCAAAATCAAGATTTCTTCGTGACTCTAATAAATATAGTTTTTATTTAAATAAAAATGGATTTATTTTAGTTATCGTATTCTGATTATAATTAATATAAATTAAGCAAATTAATCATTTTTTCTTACTTATAAACTGAATACTGCGATAATATTTGCCTACTCTGCAAATAATATCTAATATATACAATATGCGAATATACATTAATTTAATAGCTTAATATTTATATTATCTGGGGAATGATTTATCAAAATGAAATAATTAAGAATTTTAAGTTCAATAATATTCCTTTAAATTTAAGATAAAATTTTACAATTTTAAAATTAAAATAGCATTCGCAGAAGAAAGATTATTTTTTGAAACGAGATTCAGCATTTCTCGATTAGATTGTACTATATCATATTGGCCATTTAAAAACGATTAACTAAAAATTGATATCGCGTAAAAATTATCAGAAACGAAAGATCATTTTAAAATCTAATTGTTTTAAAAATATAAATGATAATGATCAAATAAATTAAATAGAAATCGTGTCGAACAGCTATGAAGAAGATAAAAATGTCACATACTCATTTTTACTATATCAGACGGAACGGTTATAGAAGATATTATGAAAATTATTTATCGACAGAAATATTTTTATCTATGTCTTACTACACTTACAATGTAAAATCTGAAATTCGTGGCCATCATGATGTTAATACATGATTAACATTAAAATTGTTATGCCTTTGAGTGAACACACAAATTTTTGAGTAAGTTATAGAAATTTTTGCCAGAGAATAAAATCATCATATTTCCAAGATTATACTTTATTCCAAGAAAAAGAACATTTCTTGAATTAATGAACAATCGCATGATAGTGTTGTAAGGTCCGATAAGCCCGAGGAACTCGAGAAAAACAAATTTTTAATTTTATTAGAAAAAAATTCTAATTGCGTATATATGTTTATACTTGAGATATTTCTCTTACTTCGTCCGTTTTTTTTTTTTCATATTTTACGCCCCTTTCCAATCAGGAAGATTACTAACGGCGGGGATAGTTCCAACCATGGGCTGTACCCACACACGTGGAGGGGGGTCGGATGGTAAAGGACAGGGATCGCTGGGTCAGGCCCAGCACCCCGAAAAAACTTTTCAGAGATACCGAATCGGGTCCTCCTGCGTGACACGCCAACAGCGTTACCACTCAGCCATCCGGCCGCCGTCTTCGTCCGTTTCGAAATGGTAGATGTTGGAATTTATGAGATGGCATTTAACATAAGTATTATGCTGCTGTAAGGTCCGATAAAACACGATCAAGTCGAAAAATTTTCTAATTGCATATATATGTTTATATTTGAAGTGTTTCTGTTGTAATGGAAGAAGCGGTCGAAATATAAACATTAACGTAATGAATGATGTAATGAGCGAGGTCCACCATCCAACACAATAGAGAAATGTGATCGGAAAGATGATCTCTGTCTTTCCCGGAAAGGTGAAGTCGAAAGGACAAGGGTGACCCGGGATGAAGAGAATGAGGAGAAATTAGGCAGTCACTGTCTGGACAGAAGGGCAAAAACATCGAAAATCAGCAGTCTCTGGCTAGACATTGAAAGAACTTTAGGACGGATCGGCAAAGGTGACACGACACGAAACTAAAGCAACTAGTTGTGTTTTTCTCCAACTGTGGTGTGGTGATTTATGATGGAACAATATCGAAAATAACTGATTCCGGACGAAAAGCGTTCTTCAATCAGCGTTCTCTGAATCCACTGAAAGCAAGGGACCTTATTCTGTAGCACTTATTTTTAAGCTATTTTATCTTCACAATGTAATTTTCTACACGCGCAGAAATTGTAAGAACTCTCTCTTTACTCCTTCAATATATCTTTGATTTGCTTTGTCTCCGAATTCTGTTCAATCGAGAAAAACCACTGTTCTAATATATATATCTTATGAATAAAGTAAAAGTAACAATTGTGTTATCTTCTTGATTTAATGCCATAAAAATCAGACACCGCCGGATCTTTTATTATACTTCGAGACAGCATCGGAAGTCAATATTTCAAATTTCTATGTGATTGAGTGTATGGGAGAGCCGAAGTTCATTTATATTATTATGCCGATGATATAATCCAGTAAATTTCCATAAAATAAGGACAATTTTGACAAATAAGCCTCGAATAAAATCACAATATTAGTGTAAGGTCTGATAAAGCCCGAGAAACTTGAGAAAAACGAATTTTAAATTTTATTAGAAAAAAAAATATATATATTTTAATTGCATATATATGTTTATATTTGAGATATTTCTCTTGCAATAGGAGAAGCGGTCGAAATATAAACATATAGGTATTGAATGATGTAGTAAGCGAGGTCCACTATCTAACACAATAGAGAAATGTGAGGACTTGCCAGATATAATATGCGAAGAAAGGAGATCTCTCGCACTTCCCGGAAAAGGTGAAGTCGAAAGGACAAGGGTGACCCGGGTTGAGGAGAAAGAATGAAGAGAAATTAAGTAGTCGCTGCCTGGACAGAAGGGGGGAGAACATCTAAAATTTAACAGTCGCTGGCTGGACATTGAAAGAATTTCTGGGTGGATCGGAAAAGTGACGTGTCACATAACTGTGTTTTTCTCCAGAAAGATGTGGTGAATCAAGAGATAGAATCACATTTAAAGAACTGCTTCCCGACAGAAACTTTCTTATCAGAATTCTTCAAATCATTTGTGAAACAGTGGATCTCATTCGTTAGCATTTATTGTCAAAGTAATTATCCTCTCAAGTAAGGCTGAACTCACACGGACCACAACAGAACCACGCCACAACCCCAAAACGATGGTTGCTTGTGGACGATCGTGAATTATAATTATATTAATATAGAAACGCATAATCTATGGCTGAACTCACACGAACCACAACAGAACCACACCACGACCACAAAACGGTGGTTACCGTGTGGTTAGATTGTGGTCGAAATCAACCACTCGCGAACTATTAATATGTACAGTCGGTATGGACTGCGTGTATGTATGCGCAATCCGTTACCGACTGTGATTGAGAATAATTATTATATATATAATTAAAATAAGAAATACAATATTCAAAAATATAAATACTTTTAATATATTAAATTAAATTAAAAGTAAACTAAAAAATAAAGTTGAAACGAGATTTGAATCGTTGCACTGATTTTTGTTTTCCTTTTTTTACATTTAATTAAAGAACTGAATAACTACATGATAGATACTTGTTTTTTCAGGTGTAGGTCAAGCGTATCAGCGGACACTTTCTTCAGGCCAGCAAATCACCCAGGTATCTGTTACAGATGATAAAAACAGAGCTCTTTCTCAAGTTCAGCAAGTGGGTATAGCAGGAGATATGGGTTATCAAAGAGGGGTTAATGCCACTGATATCTCTAAGCAAGTATCAACTTCTACAACCACTCCATCAACAGTACAGTCGAAGATGAGTTTGCAACAAAGGATAATTTCTAATACAGTTCAAACTACGAGTTATACTCAAGTCAATAATGTAAGCATTTTAGCAACTGATGCTAAAAAAACGACTGCAAGCAGCACTGCCATTCCTAGGACAGTGCCCTTGATGTCGATTAATCAAGCTTTTCAGCAGCAGCAGCAACCACAGCAGTTACAACAGCAGCAGCAACAGCAGCAACAACAACAGCAACAGCAACCACAACAACAATCAACTCCAGCTAGTCAACAATCGTTGCAGCAACAAACGGTAGGACAACAATCTGCCAAACAGAAACCGAAAAACATCGATTTACAACCACAAAAGAAACAAAAAGCGAAACCTGAACCACAAGATTGGTCACCAGTTACAGATTTATCGCCTATCATGGATGTATCGCCTTCTATTGAAGCAGCGGAACAAGAATTAATGGAAAAATTTAGAAAGAACGTAGAGGATGAAGACATAGGTAGACCAATAGTGCAAGCTAACATACCACGTGCCACAAGCGGAACTATATCAGGTATGCTAGCTGATTTTAATAAAGCAATGGGTCTTTCAAGCACATCTCCCATTGATGATGCTCAGGCTAGATCAGTGGCAATATCAGAATCGACAATTCCTTCATCCCAAATGCAAGGTATGATTTCTACAGATATGCCAATGGATCAAAATCAAAATATAATACAACAACAGTATCAGCAGTATCAACAACAGCAACAATATCAACAGGAGCAGCAACAACAGTGGCAGCAGCAGCAAACTCAACATCAACAATTGCAACAACCTCAGTGGCAGCAGCAGCAGCAATTGATAGCACAACAGCAGATTCAACAGCAGCAGCAGCAACAACAACAACAGCAGCAGCAGCAGCAACAAATACAGCAACAGCTGCAACAGCAGCAACTGCAACAACAAATATCAACTCAGCAACAGACTCAACAGCAAACCACACCAAGGAGAATTCACCGTCGTCTTCCTCAGCCTACTATGGAGCAAATGCAGGCGGCAGTAGCAATGGCTGCTCAAGCTCCACGAAGTAAATCACAGCCTCAAAGTAGACAAACAACCACTCAGTCACAAGGAATAACAGTAGTAACAACGTCAAGTATTCCGTCTCAAAGACCAATATTGCCTTCCGCTACCCAAAGGGCAGATATGGGTACATCTATTTTGAATCAGTCTCAGCATCAAACAGCTGCATTATCAACCGATCAATCCTGGATCCAGCAATTAAGTTTGGGAGATACGGGCAAACAGTACGTAATTACTGGATCGGGTACCACAGCAGCTACAATTCTCACTTCAGCCCTTCCAATTACGACAGTCGTAACAGCCACAGTAGCATCCTCATCCCTCACACCACAGCCCAATGCCCAATATTTACAGGCGCAAATACATTCATCATTAAGTACGAGCCACGAAGATTATGCAGCACGGGTTGGTTCTAGGACCCCAAATATTGGAGGAACATCACCAGTGCCTGGATATGGAAAGTCAGTGACACCCGTGACACCCCAGACACCAAGTACTCCAAGGGACAAGGTATAGTAAGGCTAAAAACAGTGTGAGGGTAGAAATATGTGTAGCGAAGTTTATGTGGGACATTTTGGCAGGGATTCTTCAATAAGTGGACACTATCGGCGATGGGTTGCTGGATTCGTGTTGTGTGCTCCTGTTCCTCTAATAACCAAATCCCAGTCCCCACGGGTTAATCTCATCACTTCATCTTCCTCTTGATCTTTCCTTGCTTTCACTGCTTCTTGCCTTTTTTCTAAGTATTGCTTTTGTATCTGTGGTGGCTCTATGTTTTCAGTTATGCTTAATTATAAGATAATTTGGGATTTTTTTGTTTGTTTTTTTTTAAATTATTTTGTAATAGTATGAACATATTTATTTTTTAGGGTGATTCTTCGGATACTTTGAGTGAAGCGGATAGCCTGAAGACTGGGAAGATAAGAAGGAAATTGCCACCACTACCACAAGATCAGGAACCATCACCCATACCTAGTCGAAGAGCAAAAGATAGGATCCGGACCTTATCGAGTGGTGCAACTCCCTCCCAACCTGAACGCACCAAATCGCCTTTTAGAACATCTTCCCTGGATAGTGGAGTAACGATGATTCCTACCTGCTTCAGCGACGTTTTGTCAACATCACCTCGACCTAGTGCTAGTGAAAGCTATCTGCAAATGATCTCTTCAACAAGACCTTCTAGCATGACCGAAGGTTCGAGTCTGATGGGGAGAAGAGACTTAAGCGCTCCTCATAATCTCTCTTCATACTTAAGAGATGCCAGTAGTTTAACGGGCACCAAGTTGCCGTCTTATATCAAGTCACTGAAGCAGCAGCTTCGTGAGGAGCTGAAATCTGTCACTGAGGACCGCAGGAGAATTTTGGGCAGGGACCCTTATTATCGTCGTAGCGAAACTGATCTATCGTCCCTTTTGTCCCACTCTTGGCCCGAGGATCGTTACGACACTTTTGCCTCTCATCGAAAGATGTTGCACAGCTCCACGCCGACGGCGCTGCTTCTGCCGACTTCAACTAGACGACAAACTTCCCCAAGGAGTTCTCCGCAACCATCTCCGAGAAGAACCAGACATAGAAGACACGCTTCGGATCCAAAGGTACCACTTTTCTCACCTATCAAGGAAGATCGTGATTCGGAATTTGATCTTGGTGCATCTTCTTATTTGAAACCTCAAACCGTTCAGCCATTCAAGTCATTCGAATTCGAATCTATCGATGATAGACTGGGAGGAGACAGTTTACTCCGTTCTTCGAGATATGGAGGAAGCTTAGGAAGCGGATTAGCCAGCAAATTCTACCAAAGAGGCTCATCGTTATCCGATATCCGATTTGGAGAAGACGTTGACTCAAGGTTTCCTTTAAGAGAAGGTACTTTATTGGATGATTCTGATGATTATTACAGAAGATACGCTCGAGAATTGATGAGGTGAGTTTCAGTAAACTGATAAATAAATCAATTTTTGAAACTTTCATAAACGATATCCGCTTTTGACAGGTACCGTAGACCAAGCGATGGTTCCCTGTATACACCACCCTCCTTGAGAATGGGGTTTGATCCGTGGGACAGAAGCAGCTCCTTCTATATGCTCAGCTCCGACAGAAAGAAGAGAAAAGACAGAAAGCCACGTAAGCCAAGGTCCTGGCATCCATCGCCTTATGTATCGGAAGATGAGGACGACCAGACGTCTCGGGAGAAAAGGAAGGCTAAAATCAAGGCGGAGATAGCGAGGCGCAGACATCAGATACAGGAGAATGCTAGGCTGCACGAGGAACTGTACAAATTGGCGAGAATGCGAGATGGTTCGGAAAGAAGAGGTGTTGGCCTATGTCGTGTATTCTGTGTGGCGTGTGTGTGATTGTTTCCTTGAAGATGAACTTGTTTTTTAATTATCCATTCCTTATTAGATGTTTTGTGTTCAGAATCGGAGCGAGATGTATTCTCATCCTCCAGTTAAATAACAACTGGCACGATACTAAACCATTTCTTGTGCTAGCTAGCATCTAGGATGATATACGATCGCGTCGGTTCTGTTTTGTCCTGTCTTGTTTCATGTTGTTTGCGTTTATAGATGTGAAAAGGCCGGATAACGTATGATTTCCATGTTCTCCAGGCATCTGGATATCATTTTCAGTTTTTTTTAGTTATTATTAACTGCGTGTTAATATAAACGAAATTTTAATTAAAATTAATTTAATAAATAATTTATTTTTATAAATTTCGCTTATAAACTATTAATTACTTTCTCCAAGTGATCATAAGGAATATACTAACAGATTTCTTTCAGTAGATTATTCCAAAATTCATTCGAATGGAACTAAAAATTAAATATTCTAACTAATTTGAATAATGCATTTCTCTTCGAAAAATTATAAAATAAACGACCTTTTTTTAAATTATTAAGTTACATTAATGTTCGTTTTTATTCTTTTAATATTATCGAGTTAGTAAGATTTTAAGAATATTTTTTGATAAATAATAAAATTCTAAATTTAAATAAATATTAAAAATAGTTATAAAACTCTTACTTTAGGCAAAATGAAATCTTTTTTTATTGCTATTATTATTTAAATGAGGAGAAATTCGTAGTAATGAGATAACTGGCAGGATTTTAGAATTTTCTTAAAGATAATTTTGTTTACTGTAAACAAGATTTAACTAAATAGAAAATTAATTTATTTTAAAATTTTTTTAGGGTATGTATAATTAAAGTAAAATTTTTGTAAAGGTGAATTTCTTTAGTGTTGCAAATTCCTCTGTGATGTAAAACAGATATTGATTCAATGTAAAAAAACTAGATCAATGAAGGGAGAGTTGAATGGTTGAATGTTTATGTTAAAAAATGACGTCCTCATGTCAAGAAGTGAAAGGAAACCACACGTATCCTTTGCCTGTCTATCTGTTCTTGGCGTGTTCGTGGCGACTGTGAAAGGCCTCACGATTGTACATGGCAGCCTCTATTATATAAAAAAATATGAAGAATTCAAGTACAGGATAATATTCTAAAATCGTGCAATCGTTTATGAACTAAATTTTCTTTAATTAAAAAATATATATTAAATTTTAACGATCATTTTAAAACTGTATCTAAACCTATCTACCTGTAAAGACCATTTAAAACTGCTTCTAAATTTTTTTCTAAATTTATTTCTATAAATATAATTTTAATTAGATTTCCAGTCCGTAAAGTAGTTTTATCTCTAAAATTATTATTTTTTATAGTCTTTTTTTCTTTTTTTATATTAATGGGATGTGAAGTTAGAATCACTTAGAGTCTAGAAAATGTCTTTAATTAAATTCGTGTTTTATAACAAATTTCATGATGCATTTGCGCTTTGATGCCATATAATGTAATTTTAATAAATTTTATGGATCCGAACTTGATTTTAGAGTCAAAATAAATATTCTAGACCAAATTAAATATAGAAAAACATATTTTTAGCGATATAAAAAAATATTGCATATATTTTTATCGTTATGCAATTGTAATAATATTTGTTCATTTGGCAATCGGAGCGAAAATTCATCCAATATATAAACATAACTTTATTATGTTTCTCACTTCCTACAAGGGAATATCTTATATTTTTATTGCAGCACCATATGGAGTTTCATCAGGAACAACGATGGATCATGTTGGATACGGAGATGCCATCCCCAGAAATATCGCCGAAGGATACACATCAAGCGGATCTAGTAGCGTACTTCAAGCCATAGATGAGATTCTCAAGAGGGACGTATATGGGTCCTATCCCAGAAGATTAGGCTATGAAATATACGGCAGCAAACCTGGTTTCATGTACACCACAGCTCCTTCTAATTATCCAACTCCTCCACGATCCAGGTTAGATAATTATTATATTTAAAATTTAATAATAATTAAAACTATCGGAGTACAAAATCGAGTAAAACTGTATCAGATATTAAATTTTTAAAAATTGGTATTGAAGAAAAACTGTTGCGGAGACCAAGAACTGCATTTATTAAAGGAGAAAAATTTTAAAATGTCATTTATGTTAATGAAATGACCCGAAAGACCGGTACATTCATTAATAACGAAGCTTTTGACAAGACAGCAACCGTTAATGGAGAATTCTTTCAATGCAGATTATTCGTATTTTCGATTTTGGACTAGCATCTGTTTGCATTCACCTCGCTTGACATTAATGCTCATTCTACGCAACTTCACTACCGATTATTCAGATCGATCATAAAATAACCATTTTTTATTCCACTTCACATCTAAATATTCAATTTTGATGAATAATCGCAATAAGAATTAATTTTTTGCCGAAGAAAAAATCTACATTTGAATAATTCCATCGGATTTCAATGAATAATAATAGATGTCAGTACTATTACTCATCAAAATTCGATATGAAATTCGTCTTCAGTTCTATTAATGTCATTTTCAAAAAATATTCCAGACCAGGAAACAAAAATAGTGAAAAGAAGTTATTTTTTTTTTAAAGAATACTTAGGTAAATTCGTTATAGATACTCTAGAAGTGTGACCAAGTTTTTTCCTATTTTTTATATATGATTTTTATCCTCATCACCTGTTTTCATTAAGGAAAAAAGTCGTTTCTACTTAACATGTCCATATAAACGAAACAAATGGACGATGTTACACAAATAATCTCAAAAATGGCGGAAACATTAAACATCGATCAAACTAAAACTTTAAGATTTCGAACGAAAAAGAAATCATTAAACATTCTGCCATCGTTAAAACGACTCAGCAAATTTTTCTTTTTCTCCCTCTTCTTTTGTCTTTTCTATCGTTTGTTATCGTCTTTTCTTTCTCGTACAAAATTTCGGTGTTATGATATATAAGTTACATAAAAAAAAAACATAATGTGTGGAAGAGAGAACTCTGTAGCATCGATCGTTGGTAACAATGTTGAAGTTGCAGCTCAGTCGAGCAAATTCGATTACTTCGGGATTTTACAGGAGGAATTACAAACGAAACAAATTTTGTTTTAAATCCTCCTTATTTTATTGCAGTTTTGTGCCTCTTACGCGAAGCACATTTAAGTACATTAGAACGAAATTATGTCATAAAATTGCTTTTAAGTTTAATTAATCTCCTTCATTTATTTTAGATATTTTCGTATATTTATATACTGATTCCGAAATGTTATAATAAAGTTTAGGTCACATTCACATTAGTTAATTTACTAAGGAATTTCTTAATCAATCCTTTTTATACGATTATCATGTTTGCTGTAAAATCATGTTAAATGCATCAGGTTACGAAAACCTGTATATAAAATACGGGGTTATAAAAGAATATTATTCGGGATGGAGACATAACACGGAATCTATTAGATATATATGAGAATGCATTCCTCACTAGATTTTGATCCAAGATCATTCAATATTCGATAATGTTACTTCGGTGCGAAAATTTTGGATAACTTTACCTGAAACATTTCTTCAAAAGAATATTATTCGGGATGGAGACATAACACGGAATCTATTAGATATATATGAGAATGTATTCCTCACTAGATTTTGATCCAAGATCATTCAATATTGGATAATGTTACTTCGGTGCGAAACTTTTGGATAACTTTACCTGAAACATTTCTTTCTAGATATATTAAAACGCAATAAAGCGTGATATAGAACCGATAGTTTGTGAGATTTTTCCTTTTATATCGACTTGTGAAGGTTTTATAAGTAAAGGTTAAGATTAACACAGTTGGTGGAAATGCTAGTAATACCAATTTAGAATTAAAAATACCGTATTCCAAACCTATCAAAAAATTTCCCTGTTCTCTGCTTAAAAATATTAATTAATAAATTAAAAAAATATGTGAAAATTGAAGTTAAAATTAAGCGTGCAATCTTTAAACGTTTGTGTTTTTTATAATTATAGCGAAATTATAATTTTACTTTTATTAAAAAAAATATATCGAAGTTTCATTTATTTAAAAAAATATGTGAAAATTGAAGTTAAAATTAAGCGTGCAATCTTTAAACGTTTGTGTTCTTTATAATTATAGCGAAATTATAATTTTACTTTTATTAAAAAAAAATATATCGAAGTTTCATTTACTTGATCAAGTTTTAAAGGATTTTCGAAAATTTGATTAATTTTAGATATATAATTCCCGATTAAAAACGTTATCTTTAACAGAATCTTTTATAAAAAAAACATTAATTGGATATTTGAAGATAATGAGAATGAAGGAACTTTTTTATATCATGAAACTGTTAATAAATCTGTAAAGAATTAAAAGAGCTTTTAGACAAATTCATCCAATTGTTAAATTACTTTAGAATAAAATATTTTTTATAAGAACTTCATTTACGCACTGCAGAAAAAACAAGAAAGTAAATCATTCGTTTAATGGGAACGTTAGAATCGTCAAAGGTTACTTTTTTAAACAGTAAAAAATATAAATAAAAATCTTTACTAGATTTTAAATTTTGGCAACATTATAATAAAATAATCTAAGACATTCAATATTTGACATTCAGGTAAGATATTTTTTGATATAGTGAAAATTTATAAGAGAATTTTTGTTATTTTCTCATAACATGATATTTTCAAATGATTTTGATCATTTCTCGAATTTCTACACAGAAGAAAACATTAATAAGCTAGTAAAGTGTAATTTGATACTAGGAACGTTGCAATTTTACACTATTAATCTTTTTTTATTAAGTTCCTAGATATATAATGATAATTATAACGGTAATTATCTGCTCTTAATAATTTGGAACGGTTAATTACTGAACATTTTTTCGATCCATCTAATCTTTTTTTGTAGAGTTATCAATAATTGAGTGTCAGTAGTTAATGGAAGAAAAGTTTCAGTGGTTTGTCATTATTTTAGGTATGACTACACCTCTTCTACGAAGGGTTGGTATGGAGATTTGATCAGTCCCTCCCCCCAATTTCCCGACAACACAGCGGAAGACAAGAGCATTGCGAGAATTGCTTCTACGTTCCAGGGCACAAGAACGCCACCAGATCTTCATCTTTCCGTCCCGTTCGATCCAATGTCCGATTTTTCACCGATGACAACTGATACGGAGACACCGACGGAGACAGATCCAACTCCTGCAATGCCACTTCTTCCCGATATGCCTACAAGATCGAGGAAGATTTTGGAAGATCTCGGGAGCTCGCCAATAGTCAGTCAGCACAGCAGAGGGAGTAAGTAAATATTCCATATTTCTTCCTTAATACCAACATATTTTTACTCGATTTCTATCGGAAATCGAATAAAAATGATGATACCATCGATAAAACTAAAAATATTACATAATTGCAACGCAAGCTGAAAAATATATTCAACACATCTTGTGATGTCAGGATCTCTTTACGCATCAACATTGGAAGAGAAAAAAGTGAAGATTACCCTTTTTGACTAATATCTAGCTATTCGGAACGAAATTTGTTTAGATTTTTATCTAAATATATAAAAAGTTTATTTGCGTAGCTATACGTTTACACTTTTAGAACTTAGAAAAGTCATTCGTTTAAGCGATGCCAAGTTGCAAAACAGTAGAGAAAGAATTGCGAGCGATTTTTTATCAAGTAAATTTAGTGTAGTAATGCTCATCGATCGCGATTTCTGTCCAAGACCAAAATTCAGATCGATTATTTTGTTTCTGTTATACGACAACACATCTATATTGAGACAAAAGATTTAGTGATTGACTGTCGGTTGAACGTCAAATATAGTACTTTGTTGATCCAAATCTTTAGAAATCTTCCATCTATGCCAGTTTTAGAAAGAGAAGCAGCTCCAATTTCACACACGGCTTCAATCCCATTTTCTTGTCAAAAAGTATATGGCTGTCAACTTATCCTCCTTTTTTTCTTTAGATGATTAATTTTGTGCCTTATCAACTTAGTGAACTTGTCAGATTTTAACTTTTTATAAATCTATACAAACAGCCGTAGTTTTGCTAATATTCAAGAAATTCGCTTAATACGAGCGACAGACTGGAACCTCTCGAGGGCTTAATATTAATGTAATGATGTATTTCGATATGACTACACTTCTTCCACCAAGGGATGGTATGCAGATTTGATAATCGAGATACTCGATTAAAATTGAGTATCTCGCCAACAAACATTTATCGAAATTTTTTAAATTTTCACGAAAATATTTTTGCTCATCAAATAAAGAAATTTTAAATATCAACAATTATTCAGTTTTTAAATTAACGCTTTGCCATATAAAAAATAGGAATTATTAAAAAAACATTTTAATAAATTGTTTTAAAAGTTTATTCTTTAATATTTTGTGATTTATTTCATTTATTTGATATAGGATTTCATAATTTTTTTCTAAAAAGAAATGCGCATTTGTTAGAGTTATTTATTATTATTTTAATTTTTATCGACGATGCAGCGCGATTTTCTTCAAATTTTTACAAAAAAAAAAAGAAGAAGATTGTTTTTGCAGAAATTTCAAATATTATTTTTGTAAACACACAGATTATGACTTTTATTACGATCGTTAAAAATCGAAGAAACAAAAATCAGTCATATATTTTGAGATTTAATTATGCATAAAAATTTCTCTACAAAAATGTGGGGGTTTTTAGAATACTGTTTTATTTTTTCAAAAATTTCTTTCGTCATTTATCGAAGTGCATTGCTCGTTAGAATAATTACAATATATCATTTTAATTTTAGAATATTTTTATTTTTCGTTTCTTTGTAGGGTTTTATCAATATCTATTTAATTTCTGTAATCTTATATCGCTATTCATCTTCCTTTAACTTTTCTCAATTCTACTTTAAATTTTACTCATAATCTTCAATTATAGTATTATTTACGTCATAATTTAGCTTCCATTTTTTTTCTTATCATTCGATATAAGTTGTCGAGAGAAGATAGTTGATTATCCGATTTGCGTAGCATCACTAATCTCATTCGATCAACACGTTTCTATCAATCTGTCCGTTTATCGATTTATGCATTAACTATGACGAAAAATTGGCGCTTTCTAAATTTATATCTATATTAATCGAATCGAAAATATATCTACACAACTCGAGTATTAAATAAATACCGAGAAATCTCTTGATAAGAAAAAATATTTTTTTATATTGCTCATTGGTCTCATATATCTACACAACTCGAGTATTAAATAAATACCGAGAAATCTCTTGATAAGAAAAAAAAATTTTTATATTGCTCATTGGTCTGGGTAAACGTAAAAATTTTAAATAATTCTTCGACGGTTTTCTTCTTAATAAATAGCTCGAATGATTTTCTATCTGAATTCCTTTTTTTAGCGTCATTCATTCAGATTTTGTTTCGTTCTCGTTTTCTGTAAAGAATTCATAATATACTTTCGATTAAATTTATTAAAAATCGGAAATAAATTTACATTCCGCTTGTTGAGCGAGGAAATTATCATTTTCCTTCTTCAACCAGGAAATGAATAATAAAATGGTTCATTTTTATTATTATAATAAAGACTAACAGAATAAATATATTAGATGAAGATAATTTATATGACAACGTATTTTGCGTGATCCTAAATATTTGTTTAGGAAACGAAAGCAAAGAAAAAAGTTTTTAACATCAAAAGTCATAATAATCTAAACATAAAAATACACTCAAATTATGCAATATAAAATGATAAATAGCCTATATCATTCTAGAAAATTTTAACAGTATGAACATATCTGTTATCATGATTCTGACAATAAAACTAAATTATAATTTCCTCAATATTGCCATAATTAAAACTATTTAAAGTGTATATAATGAAGGCTAACTGTTTAAGAAAAACAATTTTAATTTTAAAAACTAATTTTCTCGAATAGTATGCCGAAAATTTTATAATGACACTTCTGGAATTCGAAAAATGCATTAATGACCATATTGCCATTTATTTTAATGGCATTGCGGTTAAGTTTATTTATTTATTATTATTATATTTTAGTTTTTTACTGAAAATATTTTGCTGTTATTCGTTGTAAAAAATTATATTGGTTATCAGTTTACTATATTTTTTCTATTCAATGAACGAGAGCGTACGCTCGAATATAAAAATAACTTTTATTGAATATAATATTGAATGGAACATGTGTTCAAAATCACTTACTCCATTTTCGAAACAAGTTTGCTTCGAAATATTTGAATAATAGAGGCTATTGTATAAATATCCTGAAGCAAAACTTCATTCAGATAACTAGAGGTTGTTGTAATCTCCAAACGCTGCTTTTAACACATTTGCAATTAATCTTTGTGAAGCTTTCTCCTGTTACCTTCAGAAATCATTAAAGGCCGCATTCGATTCGCTCTGTGGATTAATGTAACAATTGGCATTTAAATATTTACGAAGCAATTGTTAACACACAAAAACATTCTTATTTTGAAAGCCCATCTAGTGTAAATCGAACCAATGAAAACCATTCGAAATCTTAATGCGAGATATTAAAATTTTCCGCTATTAAAATTTGGCTTCTACGACTGTAAACTAAGCGACACATGTTGGAAATTTCTCGTTAAAGAATCCTGAATTGTTTAAAATTAAATTTGCAGATTGATTATTTTCATTATTAGATTACTTTCGAAGCAATTTTTCAATGAACATAATTGCATTAAGATCTCTACTATTAAAAAATACATGGCGGATATTTGGTATTCTGTTTGGTACACGCAAATTTCTAAATTATTATTGACCTATAAATATGGCGGATATTTGGTATTCTGTTTGGTACACGCAAATTTCTAAATTATTATTGACCTATGAGTAATAACAGAGATAGATTTTTATTCTCCTTTTAGTTTCAAATCAAAAACTTTGTCATCTATTCGTATTGAATAATAAATTGTTCGCAACAAACAGAAAAACAATATAAAAATTTTCTTCGAAACAATCTGTAACATTATTGCTTTCTAGATGTACTTTTATATTCCGAACTTATTTCAACCGTAACATTTTGATTTTTGCATTTTTCGAAAATATTTTTATAAAGCAATAATTTTTCTTTAGTGTTTTGGGACTTATTTTTTCTGCTTTTTAATTAAAGATGGTCCCTTGTGAATTTACGAAAACTTGGTTAAATAATGATGGGATTAAAGGTTTTACACTATTGAATTAAACTTCCTAGTTGAATTGTAAGTTATACATCATAATTTAATATTTTTAAAAAACTTCAGAGACATTAAACACAATGAAATACGAAAGATCGAACTGAATTATCAGATATTATTGGTTTCCTATTGCATTGCAGATGTTATTGATATATCACATATTTCAAGTTTTTCTGAGTGTCAAAATACGTTTAATCTTATAGGAGGCAGTAATGCCTACTATAAGATTAAATTCTGAAAGTCTGTTCAATATATGAAACATCCATTTTTCATCAAGCTCGTTCAGAGTTTATATTTTAAATAATGTTCACAGAAAATAACTTTAGTTTTTACATGTAGCTTTACACCATTTTCCAGTTATTTTGTTTCATTTAAAATATTTTTAGCAGTTATTTTGTAATCATCAGAAAATTGCCGATAATGTAATTACTAAAAAATTTAAATATCAAGTAACATACTGTTATATTGCTATACAGTATGTTTCTCGATATGTTTTATTTTTCCAAGTTTATAAAATTGTATTTTATTGGTTTCTTATCGCATACATTTACAATATTTATTGATAAACACTATGAAGTCAGTCTTTGTATACCTTCAATGAAAATTTAAATCTAAATCAAAAAGCAAATTTTTTTATAAATAATGTATAACAATGTTGAAAAGATTAATTTAATTATTGTTCATTGAGAATATTATATAAATATAGAACACTACTAATATTGTACGTATTTTATTATTTTATACTACTGTTATATAAATAATATATTTTTAACAATGAGAAAATTTAGATTTTCTTCAAAAAGTTATTAACAGTAATATTAAGATAACTAACAATGATATTACAATTTTTTTATTTTCATTATTAATTTTCTTCATTTTTCTATTGAAGAATTTAAATTTTATTAATTTTTGTTTGTAGGAAAATTTTAGATAAAGTTATTTGTAAAAATTTTCACTTGATCTAAGTGGAAACTTGGTCTGTCTTAATTAATATATCATTAAAAAGTATTCAATTAAATGAGATTTATTACAATTAATTTATTGAAATTGTTGAACACTCATAATGAATTATTTAATTACAGAAAATGTATTTATGCTATTAGTATTTCTGCTTTAATTCGTTAATGCAAGAAATAAATCAGAATACGTTTACATTCGTAACAAAAATTTAAGTGAAAAAAATAGCATTATTTCAATATGTTGTATCTTTTTTTTTTGCATATGTTCCAAGAAATATTTATAGTTTAATATTCATAAAATTTTGTGTAAAATTTAATAATATTGAAGAAGTGCAAAGGAGTAATTTTCGAAATGTGTATTGTATTATCACATTCATTTTGTTCGATTTATATCTTCACATTTGATTGCACAAATGTGAAGATATAAATCGAATTTATAAATCTCAAATGTTTAATATAAAAAAAAAATATTTTGAGTCATACTACAAATTTTGCAGAAAAGTTCACTGAATATGTAGACTAAATCATGATTCAAAAACTTAACTTGTGGATATGTAAATAATCGCGTAAAAGCGCAAACATTTATCAAAATAAAAAAGTTCATATATTTTTTTATAAATTATTTAATGAAAAATTTACAGAATTAATATATTTTAATTCTAACCTAAACTTTGCTTTTATTTTTATAATTATAATCTAAAAAACTCAATAGTAGTTTACGTTTACTTGGCATCAACGATGTTTGAAATACAATAGTTTGAATACAATATTTTATTATTATACTAATTCATATGCAAAAGCTCTGTGGAACTTTGGGACCTTGCGGTATAATATCAGAATTTCTGACACAAGTCTAGTATCTTCGTGCGACACTAAACAAACAGGTGTGAGCATACGAGCAGTATGTGGCTTGTGGGTAAGGATGGGAGAATGAGAGAGAGAGATCTTATGATGTTAGGCTTAATGGTGTCACTACAGGAGAATAAATACCTGTATGTATTCTTATAAATCTTGTTTGATGAAATTTTTGTACTGCACCATTAGAATTAAAAAAACTATATATTAATTATTTTATAATCTTTTTAAATTTATTTTTCTAAATATAAATTTAAAAAGATTATAAAATAATTAATACGTAGTTTTTTTAATTCTAATGTTGAAATATAAATCTGGTAATCTTAGTAACATATGCATTCTTAATTGAAGAATGGTTATGTTTTATTTATTATTTTTGAATGTATGGTACTGCTTAATTAACTTCTCTATAAGTTAATAAAGCTTTTAAAAAGATGTTGATCTTGAAGGAAAGTGATGTTATAGTTTGAAATACAATAGTTTGAATACAATATTTTATTATTATACTAATTCATATGCAAAAGCTCTGTGGAACTTTGGGACCTTGCGGTATAATATCAGAATTTCTGACACAAGTCTAGTATCTTCGTGCGACACTAAACAAACAGGTGTGAGCATACGAGCAGTATGTGGCTTGTGGGTAAGGATGGGAGAATGAGAGAGAGAGATCTTATGATGTTAGGCTTAATGGTGTCACTACAGGAGAATAAATACCTGTATGTATTCTTATAAATCTTGTTTGATGAAATTTTTGTACTGCACACAATAGTTCTTTAGTTCTTTCAATTTTAGTCTTTAGTCCAAAGAAAAACAGAAGATGTACAAACACAGGGTTATTGGGGGCACTAGAGGTTGGGGGAGAATCTCTCTACTTCAGACGAGGATCTGATCGATTTCTTTTGGGATGAGGATCTAGTTGACTTCTCCTGAGATGAGAATCTAATTGATTTCTCTTGGGATGAGGATTTCATTGAGTTCTTGCCTTTTGAGACAAGGATCTTTCTCTTTCTGTTATGATGAGGATCTTCTCCTTTCTGACCTTTGCTGAGAGAAAATCTTTTGATTCTTCTCTTTCTCTGTTGGGATGAGAATCTTCTCCTTCACTGAGAGCAGATTTTTCAATTCCTCTGATTTCAGACTCCTTCTCCTGCATTTTTATATCAGAGGTCCATATTCATGCATCTGTTGTGCAGATAATGAATTTTTTCCGGTTAGAGGACATGATTAATCGGGAAGGTGATTTCATGGGTCAATGTTCTGCATCGATCTACCTTCTTTTTCTCTTTTTTGGAATTGATAAAAGATAAGTTTTTGCTTCCTCCAACAGAAGCAAAGTTTTTCATGACTTCATTATTGACAGGAAAACGAAACTTTTTAGCAAAATTGTAACAGAACAATCTTGGTCTATTTGGACTGGTTTTAAAGCTGTTACAGGGGTAAAAAACAGGGTCAGATCCTTACAGCTCACTTAAATTATGTTTAATTTATTCAAATAGCATGTTTGAGAATACATTCTAAACATAAATTAGATCTATCTATATAATTTAAAATATTTAGCAATAATCAATTTTGTAAAATTTTCTAAAAATATATTGTTTCTAAATATTTATTTTTGTTCAATTTTTATAATATTAAATTATATAATTTTTTCTTCTAGTTTTTCAAATTTTATGCACAATTGGTGCCATCATATATAGCTGCTCTTACTTTGTCTTCATTAAGTAAACAATTTCTTGCACTTTCTTCTGAAGGTAAATATAAAATTTTAGTATCTAATACAATAACACAATAATATTACTGAAAACAGAGCAATATATGTTATCTTTTTATTAATGCTAGAAAGTTCACCATTTTTCAATGATACAGTTTCTATTTCTAGTACCTAGATAGGATATGAAAAAACTTCATTACATTCATTATATGAACACTATGTATATAATACTCAAAATATTATAAATTCAAGCACTTTACACAATTGGGTGCATAAATATCTTTATTCAAAGTACTTTTGATTAGTTTAATAACTATCTTCAATGAAAAAATACAAGATTAGAATTGAACATGTTTGAATTACAGACATGTGCTGTAAGTTCTAAATATTTAAAATTTAACTTAGAGTAAAATAATATACATGCGCTTTATAAATGACAACCTTAAATCAATCTTATTAATTTTTTAAATAAAACTAAGAATTAAAATAAAATAAAATAGAATAAAATATTGCACATATCTAATATAACAATATTGAGCCAATTTTATTAAACTATAAACAAAAACGAAAATTAAGAATTAAAATTAGAAACTAAAATTAATTTGGATTAAAGTGAAAGATTTTTTTTTTAAATAAAGGCTTTTTTTGTTAAAGGTCTTCTATTGGAAGGCATAAATCTATGTTGGGGGCTCCTCTGGGAGCTTATCATTGATTATGCATTCCGAATCCATTCTTTAAACTATTTCTAAGGTTTCAGCTATGGGTAATTCTTTGTTGGAATGGACCATCTTTACCACTTTTGCTTGGTCCCAGTCTATTTAATGTAATATATCTAATATAGTTTTGAGAGGGGCTGGAACATAGCTAACTGATTTTTCATTGACTTAAACATTATATAATTATTTTCATTTTACAATAATTTTTTTTGCAATAGTTTCTGAAGAAATTATTGCAAAAACTTTTGAAACACAACCCCAATTCGCACACACTTCCAGGAACCAATTATGTGCGAAAGTCGAGGGCCGCCTGTAATAATAAGTACAAAAACATTTATTTGACAGCATGTATACAACATAGTCTATGGTGCAAAGTACATTGCCAGTAAGGGGATGATGAGAAATTATTACAAGAGTTGTTCGAATTGGTGGCTGTGGATGCCATTGCATAGGCATAAGTATTTTCGCAATTTTCACTGACTAAACATGATTTGAAATAGCATGTTCCATGGCAATTTTGGTTCCTCTTGATGCATACTATTCCTCCTTTGAGTTTGTCACTGTTTCAACAGAACACCCTGTATAACAAACAAATTTGTCCAATGGAAAATATTACTTTTATAAATCTACCATATATACTTATATATAAGTTAAGAAATTTTGTAAAGAAAAAATTTTGGTAAAGAGGATCAACTTAGGCAAGAGTGAGTTAACAATTATGAAATTTTTTATTAGATTATAAGATTTTTTGAATTTTAATATATTGTCATCATACCATCACACCAATCTCATAATCTATCATATTTATTCCTAATGCAGAACATTATTTTACTGATTCTATTATTAAAAATATGTGGATATATATGAATTTACATAAATTAATATTTTTGTATGTATTTAAATATCAGATATTGCACAAATATATGAAATAATCATATTGAATCTTTGAGCTAGTAGTATGTCCATTGACAGCTACAAAATCTGTCATATTTATTTCTAAAAAATATTTATTTTTTTCATTTTATTATTAAAAATACATCCATATATATCATAGATATGTATGGATGCATTTTTAGTATGTATGTATGGATATTAGTATGTATGTAATATTAGTACATACATATTTATGTATATATATTAATAGTATGTATGTATTTTTAGTATGATATGTATGGATGTATTTTTAGTTTAAATACATGTGATGCTAATATTTAAATAATTCCAAAATATTAATTTATTGAGCACAAATAAGATCAAAAATAATATCAGAAATGTGCAGACTGATCTTTTTTAAAGCAATTTCCAGCGTTTTTTTTTTTATCAATAATTTGCACATTTACTATACTACTTCATTCAAAGACTGCTTAATATTCTAATAAGTAAAGTTCAATACCATTAAAGCACCACATAGCAGCTTAAAATAAACATTCATTTATTTACTAAAAACATTTTTGATATATCAAAAACGTTTTTAGTAAATAAATGAGTGTTTATTTTAAGCTGCTATTTGGTGCTTTAATGGTATTGAACTTTACTAATTTGCACATTTTTTGATAGTTCTGATTATTTTGAAACTGATTCCAGATATCATTTGTATTGATTGTCTTCCATTCCAATCAATTTTGGAAAAATTGCTATTGAGTGTTTTAATTCTGATTTTCTATTAGTATATTTATTTGTATAATTCATGCACTTTTTTATCATATGTTTGCAACTTAAACAAAGGATGCATGATTTAAATGAGGAAAGGATTGCTAAATATGTTATGCAACCCTTAGAAAAAAGTTTAGGACCCTCCTATTTTGGCTATGCAATTTTCTAAGTGAATTATATTGCCTCAGATCATCAGGTGAAATGGGATTTTGGTGGTATGATTGACATCATGGACATCTATTCATGTCCTCTGATACATTACCCTATTTCCATGAGCATCATAACACATCATTGCTACTCTGGTGAACCACTGCATAGGTTAGAAACTAGAGATTTGTTTTGACTTTGTTTACATAAAATGTCATCAGAAATCAGCTTACATCACAACATGGAAAATATAATTTTGTTTAAAGCAATAGAATTATTGAAAATTGCAATAAAATGAATGATTTTTTTAAGTATTATTTTGTGATAAATTGCAATTATTTTCATTTTGTAGTATAAAGTTAGTAGAAGTGACATAAAAAATAATATGATTTACCAGCTTGGTTTAATAACTTGAAGACATCACAAGGCCAAAAAGAGAACCAAAATAACTAATGTATCCCTATGAAATTTATAGTGTAGACTTAGAACATATCAGATAAAATTTTTTATATAACAATTTTGCCAATTTCATTGTATTTTAAGTTTTATCAGCATTTTATTTTCAAAGTTTTTCATAGAAAAATAAATAATGACTTTTGAAAATTTTTGGCTATATATAATCAGAGAGATCAGATGAAAATATTCTAAATCTATACATTTTGAGGGTTCTTACAATATATGATACTTATCTTATGATGAAAAACTGCTTCCAATGTAATAATTTATAAATTTATGAATAATTAGTGCTCATTAGCGTGGCAGTTTGAAATTCATAATTCAGCATATGAGGAATTATCAGTAATTAAAAATAGCAATTATTATTGATTGTTATTTTTATTTAAATTAAAGAAAATCCTAAGGCTACTCATATTATTACAATTTAACATGATAGTAAGGCTCTTCAAATATCAATATAGCATTAATTGCTAATTCATAGAACAAATTTTACAAAATATGGTATTAAATGTGTGAAATATTCAAGGATATACATATTTTATAAATTTAATAGTAAAAATTCAGGTGTGTGAATTATGTGATGGTGTGAATTATGTGAGTAAATTTGATATTTAAACTTTGTTAAATATTTTTCTGATATTTAGAAATGAAGAAGTGTTTACTATTTCTTTGATATTTTTAGTTGAACAGATACTTCAATAAAACTGTATTAGAAATGTGACATGGAATTGTGTCCTTTCCCCAACTAGCTTTCTCTCCACACTGTTACAATATTTCAATGCTACAAGTGACATTTTGCCTTAATACTCATAGTTATTCTAATAATAAACTGTTTGGAGTTTTAACTATAAGAAATTATCTATTTAATAAGAATTACAAATGCCTTGTATCTTTATTTCTTGTATCTTTTATGGTGTAACTTGCATTCTTATTGAATAAGAATGCAAGTTACACCATAAAAGATACAAGGCACTGGATTATGAAGGATTATAATTGTATTTTGTATACAGAAAAGCATATTTTCATAGAAGGAAGCATGACGCAGGAGAATCAAGACTGTAAATTTACTAATATTTTTTATGTTTTATAAATATTATGTTAATATACCTTGATTGCTTGTTTAATGGTAGAATTTAATTAAATGTTAATAACTAATGTTTAAAATTTAATCTTGTCCTATTTTGTTTATGCTCCATTTTTTCTATGTATATTTGATTCATATTTTTCTATTGATGAGGGTTGAATAAGTCTAAACTGTTATTGATTTTTAATGTTTTCTGATATTTATTAAAAAGTTAATCTGCTGAAGGATTTTGTGTTTAATTTTGACACAAATAACAGCAGAGTGTCAAAAGGAACTTAATAATTAAATATTTATATGCCTTCAAACCAAAACATGCTCAACTAGCCCCGCTCTACCCTACTATTGGATTATCAAAAGAATTTTAATGGAAAATTTATCTATCTTACTCTTCTCGTCCTTAAAGCGAGTGTTAAACATTCATTTTGCAATATTTTGAATATTTTAAAAAGTTTAAGTGACAACAGTTAGAAAAATCGATTTGTGTTACTTTTTTATTTTAGCTCTTCGAATTTCGTAATGTTATGTGAATCGTTAAAAGAGTATTTCGTGTTTTAGCAATAAATTGGAGACGAGAAAAGTTCTGCTTTAGAAACACAAAATTTTCTTTGTTTTAAATTTAAATTTACTAGTTAAAATAATTCGCGTGTAACTTTTAAGTTCATAAAATAAGTTGAAAGGTACACGAAACAAAATATTGCGTGTGAAAAAGTCTGTTTTAATTTTGTCGCGAAACCTGCTATTAAAAATTCTAGAAAAGAAAGAAAAATTTAACAAGTGATTAGAAGCACAAAAACAGTTAATGTTTTCCGCGACGGTTACAAAAAAAAAAAAATAAAAAAGTTATCATACGACTCTGACTGATTCTAAAATCTTAATTCCTCTGGGTAATGTTACATCTCCATCCTAATTGTGATCACAATTAAAATAGTTATGTAAGTGAATGCACAAAATCGAATTCTTGTCTTACTGGTTAATATAAAAAATTTTTTATTCTTAAATGCATATTACTCTCCATTGAAAATATATTTTTTCTTTCTGAATGTGGCAGATTTATGATTTGTTTGTTTAACTTTTTATTTAGTAAATTTGTTAGGTTCACGAAAAAACACCATTTGTAAAATATAATCCAAAATGTCTCTCTTATATGTTTAACTAAGTAATTTGTCTATTAGAAAAAAAAAATAAATTTCGCGTTAGTTATTTAGCATATTATTTCTATATGCTTTTTTTACTAATTAATTATTACATAATTCTTGGATTTAGGCAATGTATAATGTAAGTATAATTAAACTAGACATCTTTGTAAGTTTGCCTTTTTTATTAAATTGTTAAATCGTAATGGTTCTGACAAAAATTCTAAACCTCTAAACATA
Source organism: Olivierus martensii (assembly GCA_000484575.1). NCBI lineage: Eukaryota > Metazoa > Arthropoda > Arachnida > Scorpiones > Buthidae > Olivierus > Olivierus martensii. Next base: position 36,850 of record AYEL01066570.1, on the reverse strand, counting down.
AATGTTAAAAATACATGATGCAGTTAATCAATGTAGCAGATATGCAAACATACAGTAGCCGAAGGCAAATCTGCAAAGATGCCTAATTTAATTATACTTAATATCGTTCCAAAAAAGAACGGTGAGCTTCGAATTTGTGGTGATTTCCGCCGCCTTAATGCAATAACTGTTCCAGATCGTTATCCCCTCCCACATATTCAAGATTTTACCTTATTAATTATTAGTTTAGAAATTTGTTTAAAACTATAGGGCCTATCATAGGAAATTCTTACTGAAGCTAATAAACGCAGCTTCTCTATTTGCATAGACATTTACAGAAAAAATACAACAGTGTACAATTGCAGCTGCTGTGTTTATCATTACTGTACTATTATATCTTCGATATTTAGTCAGATTCCTCCTGCCTGGTAAGTACATGCTATATATACGGATTATACATCTGATTTAGAACGTGAAATTTTATGTAAAATGATCTGAGATGTAACTGAATAATATTAAACTATAAACTAATAATTATCAACGATTATAATTATTACTAAATATAGTAATCTTCACGCATTGATTTAATGTAATGAGTTGGTTATAATGATTGTCAATAGACATTTGAAGACACATATTATGTCTTTAATAATGGCGATACAATCTAAAATAAAGAGATTCATTTTCTTAAGATTCTTCTCTCTTTATTTCATTTCTCGAAATTAAAAAAAAAATGGGAAGAAAGTTTTTGTGATACTTTAAACAGTCTAGTTTTTGTATGTAATTTTTAATTTTCCTTTCACGAACTTTTAAAATAAGCAAATAAATTTCTGTGTAAGAAAATTAAATTTGAAAGCTTTTAATAGAAAAAATTTCAACTAATTACAATTACTAGAATATTATATTATACATATCTTTTTTTACGATGAAAAACTTGGTAAAAATTTAATTTTTAATCATCCGAAAGTCTATGCTTCTAACCGAAAACACAAATTTTAAATAAAATTTCGCAGTGCTATTCCGAGTATAATTTAATTAATTAGTGAAAGAAAGATTTTTAAATAAATATTTAATAAAAAAAAATTAAAATAAAACAAGATAAAACAAGATTTGCCGAAATGTGTAGTTTTATTTAAATAGAATTTACTGAATTCATTCGATAATTAAATAAAACTCGCAACTTTCAACAAGCTATAATTTAAACAAAATTTTGTTTTGTTTCGTGATTGTTTATTTATATCAATGAAAAGATATCACATCAAAATTTTATGCATATTTACAAGCTGGATACATATTAAATTCTGAAATTATAATTTATAAATTAAACCATGATGCGCCCGTTGTAGCAGGTCATCGGCCTGTCAAGTACGTCTTGACTCAGGAGCGGAAAGGGTTAAGAAGGCTAGAATTAGTTCTCAAACGTCTAGGAGAAGCCGCAATTAAATTAAAACCTAAGAAATGTCATTTCCTACAGCGTCAAATTAAATTTTTAGGGCATGAAATTTCGGAAGAAGGCATTAAACCACACCCTGCCAAAATCGAAAGCATAGTAAATTTTCCGAGACCCAAAAACGATTCGGAAGTACGTTCATTTTTAGGATTAACCGGATATTATCGACGACATATCAAAGATTATGCTAAGATAGCTAAACCACTTACAACATTATTAAAAACTAACATAAAATTTAATTGGGATGATGCATGTGAGCAAGCATTTCAAAACCTTAAAGAAATTATGACCACAGCACCACTACTACGTTCACCTGACTTCACAGAACCATTTATACTTTAAACCGATGCTTCAAATTACGCAATCGGAGCTATTTTGTTACAGAAAGATGAAAGGGGAGAACTCCCAATAGCTTACGCTAGTCGACAGTTAAGACCACCGGAAGTTAACTATAACACAACTGAAAGGGAGAGCCTTGCTATTGTTTGGGCTATCAAATATTTTCGACCTTATTTGTATGATCGCCCGTTTAAAATTCATGCCGATAGCAGACCATTACGATGGTTGTTGAATGTCCGAGACCCAAGTTCACGTCTCGCCCGATGGAATTTACAATTGCAAGAATATAATTTTAAAATTATTCACAAACCAGATAAAACACATACAAATGCGGATGCTTTGAGTCGCATTCCGATCGGTTCGATAGAAGAATATCAACCTATTTACAGCATTGAACAAATAGAACAGCAGAAATTAGATGCGAGGTGTAGGAATATTATTCAAAAATTATCACAGTCAGATGCTTCTGATCAGCTAGATGAATATGCTGATTTCTTTTTGGATGGAAGTGAGGTACTATATAAACGAAACAAATGTCAAAATAATAGGGAAGTTTGGCATCAACTAGTAATACCTAGATCTTTGGTAGGATATATTTTAAATATTTTTCATAATGCGCCGACATCAGGACATGTTGGTGCAGGCAAAATGAGAAAGAAAATAGAGAAACAATTCTTTTGGTGAGAAATGAGTAGGGATATAGTCAAATATTGCGATAGTTGTACTCAGTGTGCGCTACTCTGACGTCAGAATGCTCGACGTCAAGTACCATTGCAACCCTTTCCTAAATTAATGCAGGTTTTTGAAAGAACCGCTATGGACATTGTGGGACCATTACCCGTTACTAGATTAGGCAACAGATATATTTTAGTTTTTGTAGATCATTTTTCTAGGTACGCAGAATGCATTCCTTTGGCAGAAATATCGGTGAAAACAGTTGCTAAAGCATTCGTTACTAACATAGTATTACGTTATAGTGTACCAAAACAACTTTTAACTGATCGTGGTACGAACTTTACAAGCAAAATAATGAAAGAAGCAGCCGAAAGTCTAGGTATAAAACGCCTATTAACGACAGCATATCACCCGGCATATAACGCCGTTGTAGAACACCTAAACAAGACGCTGATTGATATGCTGGCACACTACGTGCAGAAAGACCAGACACAATGGGATGAGATGCTTCAATATATTTTATTTGCCTATAATTCAACCACAAACTCATCCAGGAATAAAAGTCCCTTTTATCTTTTGTACGGACGCGATCCAACTTATCCTTTCCATATTGTAACTGATCCGAATACCGCTTCGTACGATGTAGACAAGAATTTTGTGACGGAACTAAAGTTACTTTTAAAAGAAGCGCACAAACTAGCGCAACAACACTCACAAGCTGCCGCCGAGAAACGAAAAATTTATCATAGCAGTAAAACAAAACCTTATAAATTCGCAGTAGGTGACCGAATTTATGTTAATCAGACGTTTATTCCAGTCAGTTCTAAGCTCAAATTTTATCCCCGATTTAATGGACCATTTCAGATAGTAGAAGAAACCAGTCCTGTAAATTTTATTGTGGAAGATATAAAAACAAAGAAACGAATTTTAGTACATAGTAATCGTTTAAAACCGGCTATAGCTCGTATGGAATTCGATCAGCAGACGGAAGAGAGAAGTCCCAGAAGTAGACAAGTATCTTCCATACCGAGGCGATTCCGGAACCGGAAGTTGATCCTTGGGATGAATTAATATTATCTTCATTAGAGACAGAACCGAAAATATCGGCGAGAACCTACAACATCAGGTGAACCAAGAACTTTGCCCGAGTTAGGTCCAATATTGGCGCACGAGTCGAGAACGACGGCCGCCACGTCAGAAACACAACCGGGACCGTACACACACAACTACGGGTTACGAAGTAGAGGCTCAGGGACAGACGAAAAATAGATTAGACACACGTTTAGTCGCACTCGAATTCCCTGACGGATCACTTTAGTTTAGATCAGGATAAATTGTAACTAAATAGCGACGTACTAATTATAACGAGAGCTAAAATTATTGTTCTTCCCGAAAAGAGAAAACCGATTACACGTTTTTATTTTACAGAAATAAACAAAATTCACAATGAAGAGTAGGAAGATAGCGATCATACTGCTCGTAATTTTAATAAAAGGAAAGCCGATGACCCGACCATGAGGAAAGGAGTGGTCTTCGTAAATCAATGAAACTTCCTCCTTACAACGAGCCATTGGACACTAGTGGCCGACATAACATTCGAAGAATATGACGCACAATTGTTACGCTTGCAAAAACATTTGGAAAACCTCAAATATTTAATACAGGGGGCACAAATGAAAAATAAAGAAAGTATTGTTTGGAATTTTTCGATTGCCGAGGCTGAAAATTTCGATCAAGCTTCAGGGGATCAGGAAGGAGATTATAAAGATTTAAAGGCATTAGTCATCTTAAACGCGACGACCCGAAGAAAAAGGGCTCTCATCAATTTAGGAGGGGACATACTAAAATTTTTATTTGGAACCGCTACATCCAAGGAAGTAGAAAATCTGAATAACAAGATCTCGCAAATACAAACTATACAAGCAAGCATGGTACACATCATGGAAGCCCACGCAACAGTTCTAAACAAATCACTTATAGCCGTTAAGGATAATCGGCAACATATTAGAATGCTAAACCAAGGACAGAAAACGTTAAGTCGAACATTACACTCATATAGCTTAATTTTATAAGTCGCACTAATCGAATATTGCATTATTTGAACTTGCACTAATCAAGGCCTAACTGTACTTATAAAATTCTTAGTGCTCATAGCATTATTTCAAATATTTCATTTATTGTTCATGGATATTTTATAACTATTTCTAATTTTATTTGAAATTAAGCCAATTTGTACTTTAGCTTAAATGAACAATATTAAAACTAAAAAAAAATTTGAAAACCATGAAATATTCAGAAAAATGATAGGGAGCATGAACTGAAATTATTAACCTTACAATGTGATTCAAAAATCTGGACTTTATACATAAATCAACTAATATTTAATATAATACCTAGCAGTCTCTGATAAACAGATCAAAGTATAATTACATAGCTTATCATAGGATTATTTAACTGTCAGAATATATATTTAGAATTAAGTTAATGTAAATTAATAAGAGACAAGGTTGCTTATCTGAAACTTTTGGTCTGCTCTGTTTAGTCTCTTTACCATAGCTTTCATTTGGTTTCTAGTATTTTAGTGACTAGAAACCAAATGAAAGGTTATGGTATGAATTTTTGTAGTGAATGCCACTGTGTGCTGACTTTATATATCAGGTCATCCCATAACTAATGCTATTTTTTGCACTTGAAGAAAATAAACAAAATTTACTTGGAACAGATCTTTTAATCATCTTAATAAGTACTCCCAGTACTTACAACCTTCTCCTACAATTCAACAAGTTTTTGAATACCAGACTTAAAGAAGTCCATGGATTTCAATCCAAAAAAACTCAGACAAGGTTTGGTGCACCTCCTTGACATTTCGAAGTTTTTCTCCAGAAAGATAGTGTTCGAGACTACAAAACAGATGGTAATTGGATGATGAAAGGTCAGGAAAATGCTGGAGAGAGAATTTTTCCCATCTGAATTCTTGCAACTTGGCACAAGTCATTCTGTCCATATGTGGTTTCACACGGTCACCACGCCTTTAAGGTTAGGTTAGTTAGGTTAAGCTGCCATATCACCCGAGTGATATACTATATCTGGTTGACAGCCACTTATAGCACCATCACAGGCTGGCCAACACCCATGATGGGATCAACTGGATGGTTGAAGAATGGGGTTCAACGGACCAGGTCCAGATCCCCCTTGAAAAACTGGAGGTGTGGAACCTGGATCCTCCAGGATGGTAAGCCACAGCTTTACCATGCAGCCATCTGGCCGACTTTATGATTAAGAGTGCTAGATGTTTTTCCTGCGAGGCAGTGCACAGATGCTCTAGCTCAGTGTCTGCCAAACTTTTTTACTTCATGACACACTCAAGCAAGGGAATTTGTTTCGCAGCATATCAAATAAAATTCCAAAAAAATTTATTTTATTAATATGAATCAAAATATTATTATTATAGGAAACAATAATAAAATAATATTGTTTTATTGAAATTACATAAGTAGGTAATATAAATAATAATTTTATTAATGAGAAGGATACGACTGATTTTGAGAAATAATTATATCAAGACATGGCTCTAAATTAGATAAACATATACATAATTCCTCATTTACCATCAGTAATCATTTCCATTGTTTTTTTAATTTCCATAAGAGTTGAGAAACCTAATTCGCAAAGATACCACGATCCAAACGGTAACAAGGATTTAATGGCTGTAGTAGCTAATCAAAGATATTAATTCTGGAGCGAAATCCAAAATGCTGACAATTCTAAAACAGAATGTAAAGCTTTGTACACAGGTCATTTCTCAAGTCTGTTAAATTTTCTTTTTCCGTTAATGTCACATTTATATTGCGATTTTTATCATAATGTAGATTCATAGATGGATTGAATTTTATGACTGAGAAACGCACTATATTAAATATTTTAAAATCTTTTGCGGCACACCTGGAATCTCTCGTGGCACAGTAGTGTGCCGCAGCACACAGTTTGGCAGACACTGCTCTAGCTACTGACAGTAGAATCCCTTGTAATAATTTCGTTCTGTGGCAAAAGCACTTAATGGATTAGGCTTTGGCACACCAAACATTCAGTAAAATCTTATTTGGAAAATGTCAAGATTTAGCCACTAATGCAGGCAGAATCTGTTTAGGAAGCCACTGATATTTGTGCTTAATATAATACAGAATCCATTTTTGATCTCTTATAACCACACTCTTCAAAAACGGCTCTCTCTTTTCATAGGAGAGGAAAAAGTGAAAATATCCACACACTGTTGCAGATTTTGTGGTGTGAGCTCATGAATTGTCCACTTACCCAGTTTTGACATAATGAAGGTTCTGTAGATGCCTGTGAATAGTTGAGTGGGATGAATGGATGACTATGGCAAATTCCTTGACTTTTGCCTCTGGGTTCTCCTCAACAGCAACTCTCAGCACATCATTATCCAGCTCTGGTCGGTATATTCATGAGGGTCCTGATGCCAAATTGAAATTTCTGGAACTATCCTTGACACTTTCTGATATTCAGGGTACCCTGTCCATATATGATATTGATGTTTTTTGTCACTACAGTTGCTATAAACCCTTGGTTAAACTCAGACAGAATAATATGCTTTGTGTGTTCTTCAGACATCCCCATTTCCTATAGATTTTAATGGCACAAAGGGATGCATGTACTACTGTTGTTCTCTGCATGACATTACATGAAGAGCATGCCATGTGATATATCTTATGTCCTTGCTACTTCATTGTCTGGTCGCTAGTAGTAGTAGTAGTTCTGTGGGACATGCGAAAAACATTACTTATGGGATGTCCTGATTCAACTATTTTACAAAAGGCAGATAGCAACAGAAAAAAGTTTTTAGGAATCTGCTAGATTATGTAACTCTTTGCAAGTTATTTCAAATTCATCTATTGCAAAAATTTCTCTTATACACAGACATTTATTTCAGAGATTCAAATATATGTCATTACTGATTGAACCCTTCAATAAATTACATTACACAATACAATATACTGATGGTCCTTAATTTATCATAAGATTCTGTTTTGGTTATGACTTACCCTTATTCATAAGTCAGAATGGTTGGAAGTTGAAAATGCTTAAAATTTCTCACTTCTAATATTTACTACGGTGCTATATATTATCTTAGTAAACAAAGAATACAAGAATCAGACACAAAAAAGGACACTTTTCACATTTCCTATCATTGGATCAGGAACTCTAACCCATTGAACTGTATTGACCAATCATAGAATTTACAGATTTCATCAGCTGTTATAAATATGAGTTGTCATAAGTCAAGGGCTACCTAAATAGTATAATGTGTTCAAGGCTCCATTGTTATGGCTTATGGGAGAAGAAATTCTTGGATCAATAAAGTGAAACACTTATGAACCTAATCAACCTGCCAAACCCAACCCTCGAAACACACAATGGAAATTTTAATATCCGATGCTGTACCGCTGGGGGCGGCGAGCGGATTGATTCTTCGGGCAGTTGTATTGGTTTGGAAGCAACTTTGGATTACCAGCATCAGACATTAAAATTTCCATTGTGTGTTTTGAGGGTTGAGTTTGGCAGATTGGTTGGGTTCATTTGGATTGGGTTCCCTTGAGGTTTGGATTGTATCAAGTTTGGAACACTTATCTTTTGAATGGGACAAGATACACAGTTATATTCTTAAGATGGTTAAGTATCACATGATGCCCAGATTGGACCCAGTGTATCTTGCTGCACTTTGCATGGTTTTAGGGCTTCCTCGGACAACCCCCAGTCCTTCAGTGTTGCCTGAGGCAGCAGCCACCCCTCTTAAGGAATGGTTTCAATTACTCACTGTTAACTTCTTTCTGCGGCACCTCAGTTGGAATGTTTGGTCCCTTACTTCTCTAGCCGGGAGTACCTCTCCTACCACTGGCATGAGTCTCAGCACTCTGTTGAGATGGTCGCCGAAAGTCTTATCTCCCAAATACCTCTGCGGCTGCAGGACCTCACCTTCTTCACTATCCCTCCCTTTCTATGGGAGTACAATGCCCCGATGATTCACAGCAGAAGTTATGTTTTCCAACAGAAAGACATTCCTGATCACATTCGCATAGCGGACTTCCTCGAAAGGTCCTCCTAATGGTCTACCTCGATCCAAGTAGGCATTGACGCCTCTAAATCGGCAGTGCGCACCTCTGTCGGGATTGTGATCCCTTCTATCCACTATTGGGGCACCTTTGCAGTGCACCCAGAGTTCTCTGTCTTCTCTGCAGAAGCATTTGGCCTTCTTTTAGCGACCCGGATCACTAGGGAGTCGGCCCAGCCGGTCACAATATTTTCTGACAGCCTAGCGGCTATCCAAGCTCTGCAACACGTTTCTGAACACTCCCATCCTGCCATTCTCGCCACTTCTGCGATCAGCAGGCTATCCCCTCACTCTGTAAGTTTTATTTGGACTCCTGATCACATTGGAATTCCCATGAGCCAGCTCGTTCTGGGCCCCTTACTGGTTCCATTCTCCGCACTCTGAACCTCCGCGATGCGAAGACCTTCCTCCGGCATCAGGTCAGCCATTCTATATCGAACTCCTGGTTCACCACAATCTCGATCACTGGCCTCAACCACATTTTCCGGTTTCACCATTGGCAATCGGAGATCTGCTCCACCAGGGAAACCGAGGTTCTCTTCCATCATCTCCACACGAACACAGCACCTCTTAACGCCTTCCTTCACTCCCACAGGTTACAACCACTCCCAAACTGCCCACAGTGTGGCGCGGTGGAAACACTGTCCCATTTCTGGAAAGACTGCCCCGCTTACAAAGCGGCTAGAAACCAACTTAACGTGGATCTGCAACTGAACATTTCATCTACCAGTGATCTCATTCCTATTTACTGGCCATCACAGTGCATCCCATTTACTACTCACATCAAAGCTCTTGAAAAATACGTCCGGAACACCAAACGTTTTTAACCCACCAATCAGCTCGGAGGACAAAGGTCAACTATAACTTCTGTGGAGCCTTCGGTTGTCAGGCACAGGCTTAAGCCTTAATTGCCCTAATCAGGATTTCTGACATCATAACAAAAGATATATAACTTCTTTTAAATGCATTTGTTTTACTTTTGTGGATTAATAATCTAATTGAATAGATTTAATAAATAAAATAAATACTTAAAAATATTAAAATGTTTAATTATTTATAACATTTTATAAACTTACCAATTTGGCCTGAAATACAAATTCGAGTTTCTTTATTTAGACCTTGACATTGGATTGGATTTTTTAAAGGATATTTACATTTTCTTTCTCGATGTTGTTCCTTCTTTTGATCACACACCGACCAACTGGACCACTCTTTCCAACCAGATAAAGCTAAAAAAATATAAAGCTATAAATGATATAAAACTGTAAAAGAATTATACATGCAGAAAGGATGACATATATTATTAAATTAAAATTAATAATAAATTACAGAATTAAATTCAAATAATAGAATGTTATGCTACATATTAACCTTAAATAAAATTGGAATAATTTTATGTGATAATTTTTACAATACCGATATATTTTATTATTTAAAAAGTAAAGTTTACAATAGATCTATATTTAATTTAAAATCTTTAAAATAATTAAGAAATTAATGCACAAACCTTCACATGATATTTTATTACATTCTTGTTCCATTCTAGAAATATCTTTGCATTCAAGTCCAGTGCCTGAAGGAACTGGATTATCACAAGTTCTTTCTCGATACTGAATACCTCCATTACAAGATGCAGAACATTCTGACCATGGTGACCATTCTGACCAATCTCCATCAATATTAGCAAATGCTAATAAAAATTTTTTTTTGTTATTTTAAAAGATAGGATACCATAATAATTTAAATATTTTTAAATAATTTTTTACCTGCATCTAAACAACTTGAACCTCCTTCCACACAAAATCTTTCTTCCTTTTTCATATGACCAATTTTTAAATCATTGGGGCTGGGAACATTACAACGACAGGGAAAACGAAATCTTTGTTCAAAATAACCATCTCTAGTAACATTTAATTTTAACCAAGGTGTCCAACTGGTTACTTTTCTAACTTCAGGACATTCTTGTGTATTACAATGACGAAATTCTTGATTGCACCCTAAACATTCTTGACCTCCATACTGTGGAAAAGGATTGTTGCATTTTCTCTGACGAGACTGAAAGCCTCCTCCACAAGGAACATTGCATTCTTCCCAATTACTCCATTCAGACCACTGACCATCTATTGGTAGAGGACTTGGTGCTAAAGAAACTAGATTATCAATTTCTTATTTTACTCATTATAAATATATAATATATATTATTAATGCAGTAATACATTTTTAAGCTAAAACATGCATTAACTTAAAGTACCTGGACAAGGAGGATTATTTGTACAATATAATTCTTCTCTATCTGCACCAACACATTCACGTCCACCATGAGCAGGAGCAGGATTACCACAAGTTCTTCTTCGTGATTTTAATGCAAGTCCACATGTTTGAGTACATGAAGACCAAGCTGACCAATCAGACCATTGGCCATTTTCTAAAAGCAAAAATATTTATTTAAAAAATAAATCATAAAAATTTTTATTTTAATTTAATATTACATACGAGTGCAATTTGTCACTTGAAATTTTATTCCAGTACATGATTTCCCTCCATTTGAAGGAGGAGGATTGTTGCAAAAACGTTGCTGACATAAACACACGTCACCTGGAGGATTATGTCCTATTTGACTGCATTCATACCATGGAGACCAAGGACTCCAATTTCCATCAACTAGAAATTGAAAATAACTAATATATTAAATGATTATTAATAATGAAAATTCTATATGCATAGTATTATTATATATATGAAATCATTAAACAAAAATGTTATTATATTTAAAAAATGAGTAATTTAATTTAAATAATTATGTTTGTAACTATACATAAAGTGATTATTATATTTAAATTCTCATTTGCATTTTGTAGAAGATAATTTAGAACTATATGCTATTTTAAAAAAACTAACTATATTTACTAAATTTCTATATTTAACTATTTATTTGTTAATATTTTTCAATCTTACTGTGTTTTAGTTGTTCTAATTTTATTCTTAAGACCCTTATTTGTAATGAAATGAATTGCTCTAGCTTTTTTGCCATTTTGACTGATATCTGTATATTTTTAATCTTATAGTTTTACTTTATCATATATTATTTATATTTGATTTTTTATACAATTTTATATATTTATTGTTGCTTAACTATTTATAATTTTTAATTATGTTTGATTTTATTTTCTTTTGTCATTTTTTTACTTGTGGCTATTTACATACTCTTACGAGTGGCTATTTATTTAGCCACTCGTATGTTAAGTATGTACAACTTACATACTTACATACGAGTGACTATTTACATCACTCTTACCACTTTTCTGTTATTTTATTATATTTGTCTTAATTAATCATTTATTTTTTGCACAATGTAAAAAATAAATAAAGATCTTGCACCATTAAACCTCATAAACCAACAAATATTTTTAAAAAAATTTTTTTGTTTTAAGATTTTTTTATATACAGTGAAACCCCGCTCGTGAGTTCCCGTATCGTACAACTTTCCCGCTTTAAACGTCTATTTTCGGAAGTCCGAACATTTTCCTATACTTGCAATGTAAAACTTTCCCTCTTCCTACGTTTTAATTATATAACTTTTCCCGCTTCCTACATCCAAAAATTTTACGGAAATGTCATTCCATTTTTGGTTTTTCACTTTTGTTTTGTAGTTAAAAATTAATTATTTATAAACAGTATTCGAAATAGAACTGTAAATTTACTTTTGACAGCAATATGAGAAAACTTAACTTGTAATTTCGGAGATAGCCTAAATAAAGTAGGAACGAGGGAACGACAATCGTATTTAAAATTTCATCATCCATTAAAATAAGAAAATTAAAAATGTATACTGTAATTATGAATGCCACCTGGTTAGTTTCGATGTTGTAAAAAAAGAAATTCGGTTTTGTGAATGATTGAAAGAACAGTATTCTTACTAAACTGTACTATACGATGTGAAACCGCAACTTACAGTATTCCCACGCATCTGTTTAACATTTATTCTGACTCTCCCTTTCCTGTTTGGACTAATCCACAAGCAAATTTTAGCAATCAACGGTTCAGTACATTCATTTGAGTTGTTCTCTCTTACGTGTACGACTGACTTACTTATTGGTAAAAAATGAGTTTTAAGAAAAGAAATTTTTATTCATTGGCAGAAAAAACATCAATATTGGAGGAAGCAGAAAATTTTAAAGGAACAAAACTTGAGTGACTAACTGAAAACTTTTAAAGGAACAAAAAGTGTGGAATCGCTACTTCTACGGTTGAACCACCTATGATTGATATAGGTGACGAAATAGATGTTGAAACTGAGAATTATGATTTTGACTTCGATAATTTCGTGGGTTGCGATTCAGATGTTCTGACTTCAGAAACTCAAACAATTGATGACCTTATTAATGAAGATCGTAAATCTGAAGAAGAAATTGAAGAAAGTGACGAAGACACAGAAATACCTACCTTCATTTCAGCTTTAACTGGGCTAAGAACAGTGAGAAAATATTTACAGGCCTTTGAGAATGAAGAAAAAAATTTAAATTATTTGTCTATAATTGAAGCTGACTTATTTAAATTACACAAAGAAAAAGTAAAACAAGGAAAAATAACAAATTTTTTTTCGAAAATGTAGATAGCGTATGTAAATAAAGTTAGAATCATAAAAGTTTTTACAGTACATTGTAAGTTTTTTACTACGTTATTTACATTAAATAAATATTTATTCTCGTATAAATATTGTCAAGTTGTATGAAATTTAAGTTAATGATGATCGATTTATTAAGTATAGCGTACTTTTAATTTTTAAATTACTGTATTCACCCAAAATTATTCGCTATTTAAAAATACTCCGTGCTTCTCGATATATAACGTGCACTATTATTTATCTGACGTAAAGTTTAAACAATTAATATTATTTTTGCATTCTATTACAGTATTTAATAATGTACAGTATTTTTTGTAATATTTCAACGAACTTTTTTTTATTATGACGTCATCAGAGTTTCCTGTTTCGTGCGTTTTCCCGGCTCGTTCGACTTTTCGGGCCGGTCCCCGAAAAGTTTCAAAATCGGGGTTTCACTGTATTTAAAATAAAACTCACCAATTATAAGTTTTTATTATTGATATTGATATTTTCATTATTATTTTTCAATGAATAAAAAGTTATAAATTATATTTTTGTTTTAAAATAATCTATATTTGCAATAATTTTGAAGACTATAGTACAGTATTGACTAAAATTACTATAAGTTAATTATCATATGAAGTATCAATGAGAGTCTTCTAGTGTCTCTAAAATCATCAGTTATATAAATTCATGTTAATAAAGGTTTTTTTTTGTTTCTAATGTAATTTTTCCAAAACCATTTTTTTTAATGTATATATATAAAATTTAACCAAATGTCAAGCAAAACAAGTCTTTTTTATTATTCAATAGGTTATGTGAATGACATACCTATTGAATAATAAAAAAGATTTGCTTTCCTGGTATTTGGATAAATTTTTGTGTGTTTTATATGATCCAGGATTGTGATATGTATATATATTTTTAATTGTTTTAATATTTTTCATTATTTTATGGCCTTGCTTTTAATTTAACAAAAAAAAAAAAAAAATATATTGGAAAATTATTGATAAAAAATTTCCAAAATAAAATTCTCGAATCAGTTCATTCTAATGGAGATTATACACAGACTTTTTTATTTAAGCAATATATTCAGTGTTTGATTAGATTTAATTTTCAGAAGAGTCAATTATTAGATCTAAAATATTTCTAGTTATGTATATTAATAGGTCCAAATTTTATAATGTGTGTGACAAAAGTTCAAATTTATGTTTTATTATACATACTTGGAATATTTGTTCGAGGGCATCCAATTGCATTTTGAATCCAAAAAGAGCTTCTTGGATTTCGATGAGGGGCTATAGTACAAGATAACTGATGTTCATGCCATCCACAATATGGATCCATTGCATTTAAACATTCACTGAAAATAATTAAATAATAATTTTTTTTATAAATAGTTAGTTTTATAATAATAATAGTTAATTATTAAGTAATAATTAGTAATAATTTTTCTAAATAAAATGAAAATATTCATTAGAACAAAGTGCCAATAATTTAATAATATAAAACTTACTTTTTTGTATTAAATCTATCACACCTATGAAGTGAAATTCTTAAAACAGATTCATTTGTACCCAAATAAAGAGAATTCTGAATTAAAATAAAATATTTTTTATATTTTTAAAAAATAATAATATTAATTCCTGCTGAACCGCTCTTCCGATTATATTTTAATATAGAATATTATTTTTTGAATTTAAATAATTTTGTCTGAATTTATCATACCGTATCTTTTAATAATTTCATTGTATGTATTTTTGATGTTGAATTGGAAGGAAACAGATGGATTTCTTCTATTAAGCATGTGGTTTTAAAAGAAGGAAAAAGGGCTAATTTCCTTAAAATACCATCCACATTAACAACAAATATAACATGAACACCATCATCATTTTTAGTAGGAACAACATCTACAACCATATGACTTAATCTAAAAATTAAATTATTATTATTTTAAAATCAAAAGTCCATTTAATAATAATAATATATATAATACTACAATACTAGCCTATCTAATTCAACAGTATATATTGGATGAGAAGTGGATGGTTGAACTGCATTATCCATTAACTGATATTTTTCAGAATCTATTAATGCTTGGGAATCAATAGATGTTTCACACTGTAAAAAATATAAAATTAAAAAATGTAAAAATACTATATATTTATAATATTAAAATATGGAAAATCAAAGAATAGCATAGTTGTGTCTTTGCATTTTGTTACTCTTTGATTTTTTTGCACTTTACATGTACATGCATTATAATGTACAGTATGTATGTACTATACTGTACATATATATTTGTATATATGCTATAAACAGAACTTAATTTTAAGCAACATTAAGTTTACATAGCATTGATCATATATAAAAATACAACATAATATTTATTATATTTTATATATACATATACAGTTTAATCATTATTATTATATACAATTTTAGTATTCACTATTGCAGTACTGCACTATTGTCACTACTTTATATTATAAATGGACATAATAAGAAATGAGTAAACAATAATTCCATTGTATCTTCTTAATAAACAAGAAAAACATAAAACACTACACTATATTGGCAAGAAAACTATCTATTTACTAATATGATTAAATTTGAAAACTATCTAGTTTATTTTTTGCCAATAGTGCTATGGTGTTTCATGTTTTTATAAAAAGAATGAGTAAAATTTAATCTCTGATTCTCCTAATATAAAACTTTTCAGGAATTTAACAGATAAAAACATAGTTAATAAAACTTAATAAATAATAAATCATTACATACCTGAAAATGTTTTTGTGATTTTGTCTGTTTTTCCCAGGATGAGGTAGGATTACTTTGATATTTAAAAGGACCATTGAAAGAATTATGTATAGCTGATAAATTGAATGAACAAATAGCAGAACCATAAATACTATTTCTAAAAAGTGTAAAAAAATTAAGTTATAATATAAAGAAAACAATTATATATTATATTTATTCAAATTCTTATTATATATCATACTCATTAGTTGAAAATGTAGCATAGATCATTTGTTCTCGTTCCAAATAATAAACACTTTGTATTTCATTATAATAAAATGGATATTGTCCAGGAATAGAACAATTAAGACGTGCTTTAAGAAATGTAGTCCAATTATCTTTCAAAATAAATTGTCCTCCTTGATCATTCTTACATATTCTGGCAACTCTAGAATAAATAGTCTGCAATGAAAGATAATTAAAATAATTTATTAAAATAAATTTAAGTATAAGAAATAGTTTTATTAATAGCAGTAAATTTTTTTATCATCTTAAGTCTACAATAATTTTCAATTAAATATAATATATTTATATTTTAACTTTCATTTAAAAAAAAATATTCATATTGCAGACTAACATCATATAAAACTGCTGAAAGTTAAGTTATTAAACTTGGTTTCACTTAATAGTTTTATCTTTACCATACATATTAATTTTATCTTCATACAAAATTAATTTTGACAAAAATATCTTTGCTATTTACCAATTAATTCACTTCTTGCTCTGCCAAGTTTTACTAAAAAATAAAATTTTCTGTTAAACTTCGGCATTCGTAATATAGCTGTTGAGGATTTTCATTAATCGAAAGCGCTACTAGCATATTGTAAAATATTTAGTATTAAAGTATTTTCCTGCCATAGAGCTGTATAACATTTATTTTTTATTTTTTTTATTTCTTTGCTATTTTAACTGCAAGACAAAAACTTTTCCTATGAAGATTATGTATTTTAGAAAAAACATTATCATATCATTCTCCTTTTCAGAATGAAATTTTTTTTTGAATATTTCAACAAATCTTGAAATACTCTATTTTGTAATATTATATATTATTTTTTCTATGAACCAATCATTTATTTTGTTGTCCATAGTGAATCACAGAAAAAAATAAGTATTGCTTTTTATTTGTGACAATATCCATATCAAATTAACCAAAAATACAGCCAAACTTCCCCTAGCAGACAAAGTCTAAATTAAATTTTTCTAACGATTATTTTTGAATTAATGCTATGGTGCCACCATCTGCCAAAATGCATTAATTCAAAAATAATCGTTAGAAAAATTTAATTTAGACTTTGTTCACTAGGGGAAGTTTGGCTATAATGTTTGGTTAATTTGAAATGGTTACTCCCCTAATTAGTGTTGATTTGAGTACAATATCCATATTTAAGTGCAATAACTGTATACTTATATCTTTATTCTGAATAATTCTTTTAATTAAAAAATATAAATAAATACAGACATCTCCTGATTTACATAGGTGGATCATTCCACAAAACTCTATATAGATCAAAACATATATGTCAGAGCATACCCTATACAATACTAGAGTGTCACAAAAACATAACAATAAAAATAGTTATATTAAAGAATAAGCATATAAAACTACATGCATATATGATAACTTATAAAATTAGAAAATATATATATATAACAACCATATATCTATAGTAATATCAACTGCAGCCATTTCAATCAGTAGATTTTTTTTTATAAATCAGGGAATCTCTATAAGAAAGTATGGATCTAAATATGTCAGGATATGTCACATAGTATCATATATATATATAAATAAATAACAGAAATCCAGAATTTTCTATCAGTGATAGATTAAAAATAAATTTCTTTTCTTATATATTATTTTATAATGTTTTTCAGCTTTTCTTCCAATTCAGATGAAAATAAATTAAATAGAAAAAAATGTTTTTTATTAAGAAATTCAAAATATCAATAAGATTTATCTTGGCTATCTTTGATTAATAATAAAATTCTGTTTTATTAGCTACTTATTTACTATATTAATTGAAATGTAAGATGATTTCCTTTTTTTCTGTATGATTTAAAAAAATAATAATAATTTTAAGGAGATTGTTAAATCTATACTAATAGTATAAAATTAAAATATTTTCTTATTTGCAAGTATCTGCAAATTTGAAATAGAATGACAAATTTGAAATATATTTGTTTTATGATAATTGTTTAAATGTTATTTCATATTTAATAGTAAAACTTATTATATAATTAATATAATCTTTACAAATGTAATAATATCTATTTTACCTTTCCACAGTTAATAAATTCCACAGCAGTTTCACGAAAAAAGAAATAAACAAAATTTTCAATTTCATAAGATGCAACAAAATGTGGTTCTGAAAAATTAAAAACTTTAATTAATATAAGCTTTCTAATACAATAGTTTAATTAATTAATTAAAATATTTATTCTGCTATTATAATCAATTAATATAATTATTAATTAAAAGCATGCTCACAAGAATAAAATCAGCACTATCTGCAGTAAAGTATTCTACTAATCTACTTTTATTCATTTAAAAACAAACGTTTTTGGTGCTATTGCACCCTCTTCAGGTATACACACTTAAACCTAACCCAATCAACAGATTACTACAATATCAATACAATAATGATCATAAACATCATTTTTACATTTATGTTCTTAATTGTATTGATATTGTAGTAATCTCTTGATTGGGTTAGGTTTAAGTGTGTATATTTGAAGAGGGTGCGATAGCACCAAAAATGTTTGTGTTTTTAAGCGAATAAAAGTAGATTAGTAGAATACTTTACTGCAGATAGTGCTGATTTTATTCTTGTGAGTTATTAGAAGAGGTTTAAGCAGTTAAAAGTTGAAGTTAGTAAAAGCATGTTATTTTCAGACTGCATCTTCATAAATTTTTGTCAGTTTAAAAGGTAAGTTAACAATAAGATTTAAAATAATAAAATGATTAATTGCAATAGCAAAATTTGCACAATTTATTTTGCTCAGAATAAATATATGGATGCCAAAAAAATTATATTGTCTTATAAATTTCAATTTCTTAAACAGAACATAAATAATGCATTAAAATTATCTCCTAACTAATCTTAAAAATTTATAGAAAAATTTTTCCTTTATGATTGATAAAAAAAATTAAAATTACATAAAATAAAAGAATAAGATATTACAGATTGAATATGGATTCATAATCAGATGAAGACAAATAATAAACAAATTGTACTCAATTTTCAAAACCTTTGACTTATGACCATTTGTATTTAGATGGTGATATCATCAATAAATTTTGTGATTGGTCAATGCAATTTATATGCATATCAGTTTATGCACATTGGACTAATGTATCAATAGCATTTTTTTATTCTTATAGTTTTGTGCTTGTTATATTTATTACAATAATGTTTAGTGTCCTAAGTGCCCTAATAAAGATTAATAGTAAAAAATCCATAAATTTTGGGAATTTCCAACTTCCAATAACTCAAACTTATAACTGTGGGATTCAAGTCAAATCTTGTCATAAATTGAGGACTACCTGTATATTAATGTGACATGTAGAAAAATTATTAAAATGAGAGTTGAATTTTAAAAAATTACTATCAAAGAGTTTTCTTTATTTTTATATCAAATCAACTGGACAAAACTAATTATTATTATAGATAAAAATAAAATAAAACGTTTCTATAGCTTGATAAGCTACTTGGATAATTCTTCAGTTTTCTATCCACTTGATCTAGATTCGATTCCAGATTCCATCTTTTTTTTTAAGGATAATTTATACAGGGAGGATATCCAGACTCAGATTGTAAATCCCTGTTATCAATAGGTTGGGAAGTGGCCCTATCCATTGGCAAAAAAAAAACTGCCATAATGAGGATTTCAAATTCAATGACCTTACTGAAATTTGAAATCATATTTGAAGAATCTGATATTGTAGATCAGACCATGACTGAAGACTTAGATTGGATTTTGATATTGTGGAGATACTCACTGAAGCTGTATTGAGATTTTTAGATTAGTTGTATTGGATTTAATGGTGCAAGGGCCTTATAGGACAAATTGCACCAAACAATGTGTAAAAAATAAATAATTAAAACAAACAAAAAATAACAGAAAAAGTAAAAGTGATGTAAACAGCCATAAGTACAAAAGAGATAACAATGTCAAACATGACTAAAATTAAAAATATAAAAGCAACAATAAACCCAAAACTATATAAAAATGTTAAATATAAAAAACAAGCAGAAAACTAAATTATATAAGATTAATGAAACAGATGTCAGTCAGAAATGTAAATAAGGTAGAAAATTACTGTTGTCACAGTGACCATAAGGAATTTCAGATTCAAATGAGAACAATTAAAGTTTAATGAACAATTGATTGTAAAATATGGATACTTGATTAATATATGTTTAATAGATAGAGCAGAGTTACAATAATTACAGACAGACCAGTCTTGACCTACTAAAAGATGCTTATGGGTGAACTGGCTGTGCCTTGTACAGAGCCTTGCAAGGATGACTGCCTCTCTCCTGTTTCTGCAATAGTTTGAATCCCATTGCTCAACCATGGATTTAATCTCATATAGTTTGTTGTTAGTGTGTTCATCCCATATATGCTGCCACAACTGCTTCAGCTCCTCTTTGATGAGGGTTTCAAATTGATGAATGAGACTCTGAAAGCCTGTGAATGATTAGGAATGGCTGATTTGGAAGCAGTGTCAGCCAGTTCATGTTTCAGAGAGATTCTTCTTCAGAGAACATTAATTTAAATGAGCAATGATTAGTAATAACAAGGTAAGGAATAAAAAGGATAGTTATTTGCTTTTAGAGATTTTGAAAGAGAAGAAGAGTTATTTATTTTGCAAAATAATATTTGATTTTCTTAAGCCATTGTGATAAAACTGTATATCACAATTTCCATTATTCGATATTAGTGATTATTCAGATGCCCTTGTTATAGTTCAAAAGTTGCCATTTGATTTATCAAATTTCATATTTTTTTTAAATCTTTCATAAGTACAGGAAAAGTATATCTGTTTTTCTTGGTCAAAATTTTTTGTCTGAAACTAATTACTCCATTTTAACATTGTGATTACAAGAAAATCTGTTTTGATTTACATTTTTTTCAATATTGTCAGTCTCAGAATGACCTATGGCATAACTTAGAGAATGATTGTATTTACTAATGCTTCTTAGATAAAATTTTGCAGGAAATTGAAAAATAGAAATTAAAATGAATAAATTTCTATTTTGATAAGTATAATTAAGAAAAATTTGTCAATTCCTATATATAAATATTTAGTAGAAATATCATTAACTAAAAAAACTAAGTAGCTTTTTAATTAATAATTATTTCTGCTAAATATTTATGATATGAATTATTATTATTATATGAAATGTATTATTGAATTATACAAGAAAAAATAAATGCTTCATGATATTAAAACAATATCATATTCTTATTTCTTATTAGTTAAAATAAAAAGTTTATAAAAAATTTGCATAAATATTAATATTATATATAAAAGATATTTCCCACAGATATTCATTATTGAAGTAATTTGGTGAATGTATTTGATATGTTGCTATAATCATTTATTTTTAAATTTTATTACTTTTAATATTAGATCATATTCATAAAAGACTCATTTTTAAATATAATTACCATTTAACCATTTTGGATCATATTGAACAGTACGCAAAATTGGTCCTTTTCCTATTATACGATAAATTGCATGATCTTGAGCCGAGAAATCAACAGCAGATGCAATGTAATAATCTCCTTGTACTGTCATCAATGCTGTGCTATTATGATGAGGATTATATGGACATTTTGCAACTCCCGACTCCCATTCTATTACAGTATTTAAAGAATTTATCTATAAAAAATAAATTTTTCTAATGATATTTGTAAATTTTTACTACTTATATAAAAATATTACTTACATCTCTCCATGAACATCTTGGTGAAAATGCATTTGTTCCACATGCAAATATTTTCCCATTAAAAGATGTTAAAACTCTAATGAAATTTTTACTATAATTCAATTTTAGGATTCTTTTTATTAATCTCTTAAAAAAGTAATAAATAAAAGTAAATAAATAAATAAGTGAAAAAAAACATAAAAAGTAATATTAAATCATAAATCATGAAAGCCTCGCGGGCTGCCTTTTGGACAGCCCTGAGCTATAAAGTCACTGCTATCCGTTTTCTTTTGCGTAGAATACACACGCACTGTTCTGATAACTCAAGTAAACAGGTTGAGTACAAATTTACTATTGTTACCCAAGCCATCCAATATGGGTATGATGAAGCTATTTGTTTACGATATTAACAAATCCATTATGTGTAATACTCGTAATAATATTATTCCTAAGGATACATCTCAATGGCCTAATCTCTCTTTTCTACAACCTGTTCCATACCATGCGGCTTTATGACCTATAGGCAATGCATTAAGGAAGCATAATAAGTCTTTACCTTTTGCTTGTTCAAATACTACCTTTCATGCCTTAAAAAACACTAAACCCCCCTTACCACCTTCTAAATAAGCATGTACATATATTATCCCTATTTACAATATTGACTATAATAGGCATGAAGTATATGTAGGCAGCACAACCAGATCTCTCGCAACCAGGCTGAAAGAACATCAAAATGATATACGAAATGCTACCTTCTCCACTGCCCTTGCTGGGCACTTTTATAAATATGATCTCGACATCAATTGGAGTCAAGCACGTGTAGTTAGACAGTATGATAAAATGGAACACATTAAGACGGCAGAAGCAGTAGTTATCGCAGCGTTTAGTAAGAAAACCTACGTCATCAATGACAACCAACTGATTAATATACCAGCACAATGGTTTTCATAGAATCTTGCTATTGTACCCACAATTTTTGTAATTATAATTTATTTTATTATATTAGTATATTTTTCTTAATTTAATTGTATTCTCTGCAATTATTTTTATTTTATGTACGTGCAATGTTGTATTTCAACGTATTATTTACGTTTTCCATTCGTGAATTTCAAATTTTTATATATTGTTCTTATGTTCTAAAATTTTATATACAGTGGATTCCGCTTAATTGGGACACCACTTAATTGGGACAGCCGCATAATTGGGACAAATCTCAAAGAACGAAAACCAAACTAATAAACTAATACAAAATTTAAATGCTTAATTGGGACAACTTTTCGCTTAATTGGGACAGTAGCAGAAAAGGAATTTTCAATTTTTGATATATTTTAGGAATTTTTCGAAAGTATGGCTACATATATACATACACTAATCTTTAGAAGATGTCAAGAAAGGATTTTTACACTCAAGTAAAATTGCTTGGCTGATTAAATTAAAAGCCAGCCATTTAATACAAGCCATCGTCGTTTATTTATATATTTATTATATAATTAAAATTATATTTAATCTTTAATCTTTTCAATACAAATAATCCTATAACAGAGTTTGGTTTCAAAAATTTTGACTCCCATTATCAGGTCAGAAATGGCCAAAATTTATGGATTTCTCACTACTAATGTTTACTGGGACACTATACAGTAGAGCATCGATTATTCGAACTAATTGGGACCAGGGGTATTCAGATAAACGATTTTTTCGGATAATCGATCTGATAGAAAAATAAGAAAAAACACGATGTAAAAAATACAAAACAAATTTCAAATACATATGTTTTATTGTACTCATCCAGCCAAAACCAGTATGCACTAGTGTGTGATATTTTCAAATGCATTTGACTATCCTTCTTCCATTCACATTTATGAGATTAAACAAGTTCGATAATTTGAACTAGTTTATATTGTGTAGTGTAAACAGGGTATAAGGGCTATGTAACTTTCAATCATGATATGCAACAGGTCTCTGCCAATACTCTATACAAACTAAATTATAAAAACAATACAGTCAACGTGCATAACAGAAACTTAGAATACTCCCAGCCTACACATTAGAATGAGAGTATTGGCAGAAACCTGTTGTGTATCACAATTGAAAATTACGTTCGAATAAGCGATGATCCGGTTAATCGATGTTTGGATAATCGACGGTCTATTACATATCATTTTAATTAAATAAAGAACACAAAATTACAAGAATCAGACACAAAATAGGACATTTTCTATACATCAGACAATGGATCAGGTAATCAAACTCACATCAATTGCATTGACTAAATATCAATGGCATTACTGTCATAAGTTGAAGACTATCTATATATTATATTCAAAAATTTTATAATTACAGTATTTTAATATAATAAAATTTCTATGTCAATATTCAATAATAAAATCATATATTCTCTTGTATAATTCTACATTATTAATACCAAATGACAATGATACAATTTGAATCTTTGCTTCATGAAATATTTCTGATTCTTATGTGCAGATTGATTCTATTATTATAATAACTCAGATAATAACTTCTTGTTAAAAATAATTTGATATATGATATATGATTTATTATTGACAGTTTTATAAGTATTCATTATAAAAATGAAAAATCTTTAAAAATAATACTGAGATAAAAAGTTAAAATTTAATTCTGTAGTATTTGTTTTGAAATGTGTCAGATTTTGAACAATTTAATAACAAATCATACATATTATATTTGAAATTGTTATTAAAATGTCAATAATTTAGCTATTGAATTTTTGCCATTGTTTTAAGAATTGAAAACTTAATTATGATGATCAGATAAATAATTTACTTCAAATGTTAATATTTGAAGTTAATTATTTATCAGTATCATTATTTGAAAGAAATAATATATTGCTCTGCTCATTGATTTTGTACATATTCACTGTGATTTATTTTTGTTAGATTTTCTCAAAGAAACTATATACAGCTATGTATAATCAACACAAGAATATTGTAATAGTATAAACTTAAATGCTTTTACAATATTTTTATATTTATCTTTTTTTTTTTAATTACTAAACAAATGTCTGCATAATAACTGATATACAAACATCCAAAAAAAAAAACGTTTTTTAAAATGATATTTCTTTATATTTTAAAATATTTCTATTTATTATAGTTTTTTCCGATATTTTTCAATACTATTATATAATTCTGACAAACCAAAAGTATATACAACACAAATAATAAAAACAGTTTTGTTTTATATGCATTATAGGCATGTTTAAACATGTATAAACTTGTTTTACATATTTATAGCATTATCACGTATATTAAACATCTAAAAACAATAGATTAAGACATTTTTATAAAAGTGCCTTTAGTAAACTTGAAGAAATTCACTAAAAAGTTTCACGGCTTATAAATTTTCCAGTAGATGGATGTTGTCAATGTAATCTATATCATAAATGATTGTTATACGAAATTTTCCATTACCTATATTTTCTCGCGGATGGCTCAGTAAATATTTTCCACATTAACAACTCATGTAACATGTTTTTGCTTTTGATTTACAGGTCATCAGACCTCATACAGAGAGTACCTGGAAGCGGATAGGCCTGGCCATTCTGGATTTGTGTCTGATCCTGTCTCAGGCTCCAGGCAGACGAGGAAAGCACAAGTAAGAACGTACGCACACCTTTTGCTACATCCTTGTCTGGTTTATTATTTTTTACTTACTTCATATAATCCTGGCGATACTTTTTTTTTTACATAACGAACAGGTTTCCGTTTCCTAAGAGTTAATATCGGTAAAAATCGTTTGAAAAGCTTATTATAACGGTGCATCAGTTTTCAATGGATCGATTTGCTAAATGCAGATTAGCTATCAGATATAAAAGCAAAAATTTTCTAAGCATATTTTAAAAAATTGTTTTTAAAGTGTAATTAAAATAGCCTTTCGTTGTACTGTACTTGAATCGGTTTATTCGCGCGCTAATGCTTTTCGGAAACGTTGTTTTTTTCCTTTCTCCTCAACTAAACATTCAACACTAACTCTGTTTCCATTTCCTTAATGGATTTGAAACGACTGAACTAAACTTCCCCCCTGTTAATATGCAAACTGCTACTACACTTGTTTGGAACTTGGCCAAAATTAATTATTTCGTTTCTCTCTTAGAAAAAAAAAATTATAAATACACATTTAACTGCAATTATAAATGTTTCTTTTTTAAAAATTCCATAAAATATATTTATGTTAATTAAAATTAGCTTTTCGATAATTGTGATCGTTTTTAAGTTCATAACTGAATGCACTGTTGCCACACAAGATTATTTATTTTATTTTTATACATATATGCATGCTGGCAACACTATAAAGTTATTGTTCTCTCAGTAGCAAACGAATAAATGCAGAAGTTAGTAATCTCGTAAAACGAAGGAACTGAACCAAAAACTCTGATTCAAGATGCAAAAGAAATGAAAACATCTTGGTCAATAAAGGTCGGCGAACTCTGTTATTAGCAATTCCATGTTTTTACTTGGCTTGCCTATCAGCAGGTAGTATTTCCATTAAGACGTTCTTTGCCTCTCTAACGATCCAAACAGCTTAGGAGATTAGTAAAAAGACCACAATGGACGACCACCCATCAATATCTTACATTATACTTACCTTTATTCAAAAATTTTGCCTTTTTACATTTTCTGATAGAGTTTCAACCATAATTCACTTTTAAAATTATATTTACAATATAGCCTATGACATTTTATTATTCGCATTGGCATCTTCTACATAAATATTATTCTTTATAATCTCTTTTACTATGCTATTATATTAATAAATTTATACCCGTAGAAGTTTTGCAAAAATATATAGCTATAAAATGAAATTAAAAATTATGCTATTTAATTAATACTGTAAACATAAAATATTGGGTATTTACGTATTAACGCCACCGCAGCTGTGTGTACAACAATGTGCCAATAAAGAGCAATCTTGTACATACAGCTGCAGTGGCGTTAATACGTAAATACCAAATATTGCTTTACTGCAGTCTTGGTGCTACTATATAAATAAAATGCGAAATTCTTACTTAATCAGCTCACCAGGCTATATTTTTATTATTTCTGAAAATATTTAATTAAAACGTATAAAAAATATGATAGCGAAAACGTTTTCTTCCAGTTAGATATTAAAATATAATATTATCATCAGTTGCTATTTTTCTCAATCATGATTTGTAGTTTTTTAATTTTCTTCTAGTGTAGTACAGTATATTAAAGTGATTATTATTTTTTTGTTTAATCATAAATTCTTCAAAACTTCGTAAATTCTTATTCTTCAAAATTTTATATCAGGTAAATAACCTTTTATCGATTGATCGAAAAATATACTGAATGCAGATTTAAGTGCAAATATTTTTTTAACTTTTCTACCAACAAATTTAATTACTTTAATTACTTTTATAATATAAAAAAAGAGTATTCCTTCCTTCTTCGTCTTCGAGTTTTCACCGGAATAAAAGAGATTAAAGAAGGTGTTTCGTTCCTCTCTCTCAATTTTATTCTTGGTTGAAGACTAAATTACAAAAAGTAGAAGAAGGATGCCTTTCTTCTTAGATAAGTTTCCATTCTTCCTAATGCAAACTAATGCAAACAGAAAATAAAAAAAAGAAATTTAATTTTTTTTCCACTTGAAAACCTAACAGCAACAAAGCAAAAAATTTTTAAATGCAAAGTTTTTAAGCGAGAAAAGACAAAAGTATTTTTATTTTCATTATTAATATTTAAAATATATTTTAAATATATGAATCGTGATAAAATCTAAATGATACTAAAAATTTATTATAAACTCTTACTTCAAAAAGTTTTTAGTGTGATGTATATAATATGTATTTGTGTTTACTTATCTGTAATAATAAAATATGCATGAAGCTATCCTGAACATTCAAATTATTTTAATTAATTTAAATTGAAATACTATGAAAAGCTTTTAATATGCTTTATTTTCACATAGATTTTGGCGCGTTTATTTGCTCAGTTAGATTTACATGTATTGCATTCCATTGTTATCATAGTGACTTACTTGTGAACCGAAAGATTATAAAAACTTCAAAGTAGTAACATTTTAAATATTATTCCTATGATTAATATTTTCAAATACTTAGATTGTACATTTGGTTTAAATCGCTAATTTAGCTTAACGTCTTATGGTGACAAGTTTATGGATTAAAAAAAAACTGAATTTTAATACTTTAAAAATTTATTATAGAGAAAAGTTTCAGTCATGGCTGATGGCATTGAAAAAAGAACAGTCAAAGACATCTGTCGAAAGGAACAAGTGAGATTTTCTTCTAGTGCTAAATCCTTTGGATTGAAAAAAAGATGAAGTGACTAGGAGAGTAGACAGTCTGGACACCAATAATTAATTGCTAGGATTATCTATCTTACAACAATAGGACGTAAAGAGGAGTGAGGTAGAATTATACTTGTGTGGTTAACTGACTGCATGCTGCCATTTTGGTTAGACGATTCCATCTCTTTACTTCCTTTGATAATCTTAAAACTATCCTTAGTTGTTTTTCTTAATTGCTCCTCTGAGACTTTTTTCGAATTTCCTAATAATTTCAGCACTAAATTGTTAGATTTTAACATCTGATATAATGAACATTTAACTTCTTCTACGGACATTATTTTATATTGCTATAATTTAAAAATAATAGATTAAAATACCGAAAGTATAATTAGCTTTAATTTTACAATATAATATGCAAAACTGCGCATTTTTTTATTAGAATACTTAGGAAAAAGTATCGCCAGAACATTTAAAATTTTAATCTCGATTGCATAAATATTCATGCTTTAAGATAAATTTATAAAAAATTGATCTTATTCGTATCTGTTTGCAGGGCTCGGCTGTCTCCAAGGCAGCACAGAAGTACCATTTCCCAATAAAACGGATCCTACTCACTAGAGATCCTAAGGATCGTTCTGTGAGCGGTAAGTTATAATGACTATTTAGTTATTTTAACTTTTACCATAAATTTATCTCGAAGGCTAACATATATTCAAATTTAAGTATTAAAAATAAGCATTAGATAATTTATTTGAGGAAAAGAATAAACCTATATTTTTTAATTTTAGCTTTAAAAAAACTAAAAACATTTAACTAATGAGCGATTTTATTAAATGATTTTTTGCGTTGAATATTTATCATCATCAACCGTAAGCCACTGTAATGATTTATTCATTATAAAAGTTTCATTTCTAAATGAAAAAATTCAGTTTTATAGATATTAATTTATGCATAAAAACTGAATTACTAAGCTGTAAATTTTAGAGCTGCGAAGATATTTTCATAAGATATAATAATTCAGTAAAATATAATTTTGGTTTTTTGCTTATTTTGCATTTTTTTTCGCTCGTGTTTTGGCTTTTCTTATTATTTTTTTAATGTTTAAGCTGAGAAATCTTCCATTCAGAAAATCGCAAAAAAACTTTACGTGACTTTACAATTTTTGATTTTAACGAAAGCTTGCTTATAAAACAATAATTGTATCCATTCTTGCGTCACCCACAAATTCCTGAATCTATATCTTCAAAGTTTTCTAAATATCTAATGGTGCCCATCTGCGAATTCTCATGCGTACATTTTCTATTAATAGAATTTATAAATATGGTGTACATATATTTTCTAGTGCAAAGCTTTTCATTATTTTATTCCCAGAAGAAATTTATTCAGTTCTAGAGACTAAATAGCCAATAAATTTTTTAAACTTGAACGTTAAGTGGGTAGCTATTTAAATATATATAAAAAATTTAGTAAAGTTTCCATTCGTGGTTTTTATTATGCAATTATTAATGTAAAATACTTGCGTGATTGGTGAATTGATCAATTATATTTCATATGTCACGCACTTAAGTTTAAATAGTTGAGTCGAATGGAACTGTGGGTTGTTTATGTTCTCTTGTATGGGAAACTTTTATTAAGCATAGAATTTGTACTATCAAAAAAAAGAAAAAGGAAAATAATGTTTGTTTTCATCACTTTATATTTATTAAAATCAAGACCGCTGTGTAAATTTTCAAACAAAAAGTCGAAAAAAACTCTTTTATTTTTATTTTTCTGATACTCATTGATCTTTCTCTCATTATTATTCCTATAATCTGACAGGATGTTCTTCTACGTGACAAATAAGACATCATCCTGTTGTCTCTCTTAAAATATTAAAGATTCTTCTATAGAAGAATCTTTAATATTTACGTTTCTGATACTCATTGATCTTTCTCTCATTATTATTCCTATAATCTGACAGGATGTTCTACGTGACAAATAAGACATCATCCTGTTGTCTTCTTAAAATATTAAAGATTCTTCTATAGAAGAATCTTTAATATTTATGTGACTTTACAATTTTCTTTAAATTTTTTCTTCTAGATTTCATGTTGTTGACTCTATATTATACAAAATATTTCAAAAAGAATTTTAGTAATGCATATACTACATTTCTAGATAAAGCAACCATCTTTATTTGTATCTTCCTACTTTATTTTAAGAGTAAAAGTTTACAGATGATACTTTGTTAAAGTTTGGAATCGATTTTTGTTTACATAGATAACTATTCATTTTATATAGGAAACTTGAAATCTTTCAAACATACAGGAAACGACGGAATATGTGATGATGCCATTCATTTTTTAATGGTCAGACTGACGATTTTTATTAAGAAAAATCTGATATATGGAAGACGATTACTCTTTTTATATAAATATATAAAAATTACTATAATATTTTATGTCTTTAAGAAGATTTGAATTTTGTAAATTTATTTGGAAACAGTTGCATATTTGGTCTAAATATCATATTTAAATAATTTTTGTAGAAATAATTTAATAATCTACAATTGATGTTTGATGATTTAATGTGAAAATAGATTTAGATAATTTTATATAATATTCATTTGTATTAAAAGTGAATTTTTGCGTATTATAGGCAATGGTTTAGGTATGAAAGTGATTGGTGGAAAAGAAATTCCGGGGAGCAATGGGTTGATAGGGGCCTACGTGGCAAGAATTTATCCTGGGGGAGTGGTAGAAACTCTTGGAGAGGTTAAAGAAGGTAAAATGTTTTTCAATAAATAATTATATAATTTTTAACGATTTATAAAAGTTTATATATGATATTTTTAGGAGATCAAGTACTAGAGTGGAATGGCATACAACTGACTGGAAAGACTTATGAAGAGGTCCAACGCATTATAGCTTCTTCTGGTGACGAGGTGGAAATTATCATTCGAAGGTAGAAAGCTTATGAGAAACTCTCGTAATGTCTTGACTTTAGTATTATAAATATGCTTGGATATAGAAAATTTAAGAAGTGTAAGATATATAAGGTTAATGTAACCGTCTATTCAAAGTAAGTTATATAATTTTCAGAATTTATACTTTCAAACTTATTTTAAATGAAAAAACAGCCTGCAGATACGGTTAATGAGATTTTCGGATACAATAAATAATATAAAAAAAATTCATTTGGCATTCACTATAGTTTAAAACGCTACAAATTACGACATACTGTATATTGTGTTTAAAAACATTAGACTCGTGATAAATTAATATATAAATATATTTTCCACCCTACGATATGCATGCAAATTCCTAAGAAAAAATTTCCCCCCTATGATATTGCTTGTAAATTTCTAATATAAAAATTTTCCCACTTTATAATATTGCATGTAAATTCCTAATATAAAAATTTTCCACCCTATATGCACGTAAATTCCTACCATGAATTATTATATTAAAAAACAATAAAAAAATTCTAAAAATTTTTTAACTAGCAAAATAAATTGTAAATTTATTTAGTTAAATATGATACATGCTATGTCACAGTAATAAATTTATTTAAATAGCAATATTTCTACAGTATATATTTTATGTTATGGGACATTTTTTATTGCTTATCATAAATGATTAATAAGTATAATAATGGTATTCCGCACCACACATTTCTAAAGTAAATACTTCATTAATAATTGTGTAAATTATATTATGGATTATATTTATAATGGCAGAATTTTGATTCCAGGAAGATTCTGCTAAGCAACTTAGAAGAGTTTCAGAAAGTCTAATTTATCTATCTCGTATAGCAGGAAAACACACATTATAGAGAAAATGCATGTGAAGGACGCTCGATGAAAATCAGATTTGAGATGGCAGCGGTAGCCCCTAGGAGAAATGCTACTGTAGCAATAGAAAATGATCGAGATGCATCACTCTAGACGCGTTGGATGACATTAAGTTAGAAATCCTGTCTGTCTGTCCGAAATGCCAATTGGCACGTGTCAAATCTACCATTCTATCCATCTCTGAAGGAAATAACGGGTTATAGCAAATGTACGTCGTACGAAGTACAAAAACAGGAATGGAACACGGATTTTTTGCCGTTTGGTAAGAATAAGATCCGAAAATGACCATATTCACTACCATACGGATCGTTACACTTTATACTTTAAAAAAATTGAAGAGAAAAAAATGGTTCCCGGATTTCTTTTGTTACATTTTAGATTTGACACTAATAACTTTTAATATATGATTTTTTTTTATTCCTATTATTCTTTAAATTCGAAAAAATCTTAATTTCTAACTGTTACCAATCTAAAACATGATTTCTTTTGTTACATTTTAGATTTGACACTAATAACTTTTAATATATGATTTTTTTTATTCCTATTATTCTTTAAATTCGAAAAAAAATTTAATTTCTAACTGTTACCAATCTAAAACTTCTAAATCTTAATAGTTAGATTTACGATTTTCTTAAAAAATCTGTAGGTAATAATTTATTTTTTATGATAACATTACTTGTATCACATTATTAACATATCGGCATAGCAGGCATTATTATTTACAATAATATTAAGCTGATATCTAGCAATCTAAGCAGACAGTTTGAAAGGAAATCTATTATGCTCAACTTAATGTATAACAATTATCAATAAATTTTTTATGAATATAACACTACCAGTAATATTCTATGTAGAGTTGTT
This sequence comes from Olivierus martensii, assembly GCA_000484575.1. Classification (NCBI taxonomy): domain Eukaryota; kingdom Metazoa; phylum Arthropoda; class Arachnida; order Scorpiones; family Buthidae; genus Olivierus; species Olivierus martensii. The sequence continues at coordinate 3,940 of AYEL01066570.1, read as the reverse complement.
TACTGTAGGAAGTTTTTATCTCCAGAATACCATTTTCAGATAGTTTTTTTTATGAAATTTATGCCGAGTAAGATCGCATATCAGTATAAAGTTAAGCATAACAATTTCTTGCGAAACTTTGTATACTTCTTGAATTACTGCTTATGAATATAACACTACCAGTAATATTCTATGTAGAGTTGTTTACTGTAGGAAGTTTTATCTCCAGAATACCATTTTCAGATAGTTTTTTTTTTATGAAATTTATGCCGAGTAAGATCACATATCAGTATAAAGTTAAGCATAACAATTGCTTGCGAAACTTTGTATACTTCTTGAATTACTTCTTACAGAAAAATTAAGATATATCTTATCGAATTTTACAGAAAATAATAAAGAAATCTATCAATTGTAACAAATTTTATGTAGTCATAGTATCTTTGCACATAATATAGCAAAAAAAGAATCAGTGAAAAAATATAAAAGCTGTTAAAAAAAAGATCCAAGATAGTACACTTGCAAAATATATTTTTTTTTTCAAGTTTAAAATTGATTTTAGACAAATCCTCGAGGTCTGAAAGATAGAAAGTCAATTAAGAAACTGATAAATTTAATTTGAACATTACAATCAGAAAAAAAAAGAAAACAAATTGGGCAGCAAAAGCTTTTGAAGCATGATGTTCCTAAAGAATAAACTTTCATGTCAAGAGTTTGGAAGTACTGTAATTAAAACAATATGTAAATTGCAAAAGTTTTCTAAACACACCATAAAATATATTTTCAACCATTTTAACTTTTTTAAAATTTCAAAACTTCACCACAAACTTCATATTAAGGTTAATTTAATGTGTAAATAAATTTTTTTATTATTATTATTTTGCGTTTGCAAAAGTGTAATTTATTAATCGAAAAGATTTATTTTTTTATTTATAAAATTAAATTTATTATTATTGGCATATTTTATATAATTAAATACAAACAAATTTTAGCAATGCTGTAATAATGCCAGTTGTAAGTCTGAATATCATCCAGTTAATCCTAATTTTTCTTATTATAGACTTTGTTATCGGTGAACTGTCCAAGGCATATTGTTGTTTTTTCCCTCCTATGTTGTTCACAGAATATACAGAAAAGAAGAGGGGGAAAAAAAAGGTTTTAAAATTAGTAATGAAAAAAATTATCGATTTTTTTTTTCATTCAATAAATGCGTGAAGACAATTTCGAAAATCTCGAAGAATTGTATTGAAATGTAAACAATTTTTAACCTTGCTTATAGAGAATCTATAAACAAGTTAAAAAGCTGAATATTATCCGAAGTTTGTTCAGATAATAGTCAAAGCAATAGAAAGTTAATGGAAGTACCATAACAATTCACCAAATATCTAATTCTATAAATCAGTGGTCGGCAACACGGCGCCCGCAGGCGCCATGTCGCCCGCGACGCATTTCAGATGCGCTCACATTAGACCCATCTGAAATGCGTTCGTATTTCATATATTGTTCATATATGCGAAATTTATGCATACGCATTTCATTATGTATGCATATGCATAAATTAAACTTATGCATATAATAACAATTACCTGTAATTTTATTTAATTTGATTTGGTGTTATTTTATGTATGTAGTTTTTTTAATTCTGGTCTTTTAGTTATTGCATGCATGTATAATCTTTATTTTGTATAAATATACGTATTTAAAGGAATAATTATTTTGTTTATTTATTACAACAGTGTGATGAAACAATTAAATTAGTAATTGTTTATTAAGTTGATTATTTTTCAAAAATTAAACTGTGCGCCTTCGATGCTTTTTAAAATTTTTATTGCGCCATTAAATTGATTATTTTTCAAAAATTAAACTGTGCGCCTTCGATGCTTTTTAAAATTTTATTGCGTCCTTAGTAACAAAAAAGTTGCCGACCCCTGCTATAAATAAAATTAGCAGTTCCTATCCATTTGACTATTGTATAATGCATCAAGATAATAATAACTTTAATTATTATTGATAAAATACCGGGTGTATAAGCACCTGTATACATCCATTTGGAATGTCCGGATGGCCGCGCGGTAACGCGTCGGCGCGCCGCGCCGACGCATTACTACGCGAATCCGCCGCTCCTTTTTATAAGATCCGGGTTCGCATCCCAGGTTTAGCATCTTAAGGCTGAGTCTCACAGGCGTAACGCGACATCAGTACGCTGACGTAAATGCGTCGCGCATGAAACGTCGAGAGTACCGATGTTCAGACCGAAAGCGTACAACGCGACGTAAATAAACAATGTCGTTTAACTATTAGCTAATTATTGTAACATCATTTGAAGTTGGTTGATTCTCTACTCGCCATATTGAATTATTAAATAAAACAATCTCTCTTCTGATTGGAGGAATGGCCAACATACTTTTGGCGCGGCGCATAAAGTTTAAGAAATGTCATCTCCGGCGTAATGACTCAGCGTCTAGAAATATACAGGAATTGACACCATCAGCATCGATACACCGACATATTTACATCGCGTTTTACGCCTGTGAGACCCAGCCATTATGAAAAAGCGTCCCAGGTCCTTCTTATGAAAAGTAACGCTTCGGCGCAGCGCCGATGCGTTATCGCGCGGCCATCCTGACACTCCAAATGGTATACGGGTAATCTGGAACACTCGGTATATATGCTATAAAATGATTCTAAACAATAGAACTAAGTGGTGAATATAGGAAATATCACAATACGTGTAATTATCTGATCCAAAAGCGCTTAATGGTTAAGATATAATGAGCAAACGTTGATGGCACACGTCTGTAATGGATAAATCGTTCAGCATTACTTTCTCCATAAATTGACTTGTAAATGCGATTTCAATATAATAGTGATCCTGATTATTTTAATTTAGTGACGAGTAATTATCTGATTGTGTCATATCACTAAGATTGAATAACAAGTAGCAGTCACTTCTATAAGCAGCTCCAACTGTCTGATTTCAATCTTCTGGATTAATTTTTACTGAAATAGCCTAAATCCTTGTTATATAATAAGGACATGGAACACAAAAAAGACTTTTCCTTTCCAGATCATCTGCGATTCAATCAGGAATACACTTCACATGTTTGAATGACTCTCTCTCAATACGTACGTTAGTAGTATATAAATGTTATGTTGAAAAATTCGCTGCCCTGTCAGTTCGAGTTACTACTACAAACTTTGAACATGATATTAAGGTTTTAAAATTTATGAATTACAGGAACTAATTTCATTCATTTTCACTTTTATACTCTATTAAAAACACACCATATAATTTCGGTTTCAATACAATCGAAGTAGCATCGTGATGAATGGCTGCATGGGTTGTTTACTCCCATAATGTCGAGTGCAAACTTCCACATCTTATATCACCGAAATCGGAGATTAAGTGTTCTACTATTATCTTTTTATCAGCATCGATGAAAACGACGTGTATAGTGATCTTAATCAAGTAGCATCGTGATGAATGGCTGCATGGGTTGTTTACTCCCATAATGTCGAGTGCAAACGTCCACATCTTATATCACCGAAATCGGAGATTAAATGTTCTACTATTATCTCCTTATCATGTTTATCATTTTATCAGCATCGATGAAAACGACGTGTATAGTGATCTTAATTGATGGCATCGATTAAAATCACTATACACGTCGTTTAACCATCATTTAAAAGATCTAAAAAATATTATTCTTACAGTCATTAAAGAATAACTTTATAAAGTTAAACAATTTTTATTTTATTTTAAAAAATTTCTTCCATTTTTAGAACTGAATTTTTCCAGTATTCTCTCATTTATATCCATTATTTTAAGACTGTTATGCTCCTAATTTCCTCAGAACAAAACAGCTTTAACTACGTTTTAACTCTTTAAGAAATATTTTAAATTAATTTTAAAGCTGAATTATAAAAAAGCATAAATTATAAAATTAATTTAATTATAATAAAA